>SNQJ01S0120042.1:12764-40011 GCA_010110895.2 Picea sitchensis
ATTAGGTCAAACATGACCAAGGATCCTCAAAACTTGGTCAAGGGCCAACAGGCCCCCAACACTCACCTATGACTCGTCCCGAGTCACTCTGGTCTAGGTATCTTTGCTTCAATAGCCTCGAACTTGGCTCGAGATGCTTCGACCTGTTGTTGCGCTACGGCCTCCTGTTCGGTGAACTCTTGGATTACTGCTTCATTGACAGTTCCCTCTAAACGTTGTTCAACTGCAGTGATGAATTTCTCCAGTTCTACTCCTCGGCCTTCAATTTCTGTGAATAGTTGGAAAGCCTCATCCTGTGTTGGTTGGAGCCTCTGAGTCACTTCCATGAATTTTATCTGAATGGTGTGGACCTGTTGTTGAGAAGTGCATTGTTCTTGGGATCACTTCATCCTCTCAACGGCTGACAGGGGCTTTAACTACGCCTATATTGTTTATGCTTGTTGTTTTTCCTCCTAGAGTTGTGACTCCAGTGCCTTCAGTTCAGGATCCTCAGTGAGTCACTCATAATTCTGGGCACTGTGATCGCTTAATTGTTTACATTCCATGGCGAGAGCCTTGATTATCTCAACTGCGCTTTGAGCAGTTTCTTCTCTTTGATCTCGTACATACGGTAGAGTGTTGGGCACTGTTCATATCTCTAAGTCTTCTATTCTTTGTTGAAGTTGTTGGATCGCTTCCGCGAGCTACGCTACTTGATGCTCCACTCGGTCTTATTCATTTGGCTCTAAGCTCGTCACAGAACGAATTGATTTGTCGACTGCTTCTTTGACTTCAAGCTACTTTGTGAGAAACTACTATTTTTCTTGCTTGACCTGTGCCCTCTCTTCTTCAAACTTGGCTTGAAGGTCATCCTTCTCCTTTTATGCGAACCGGCGTTTCTCTACCATTTCTTCTTGGGCTTGTTTCAGGGCCATTGTGGCCTAGTCTTTCTCATCTTATGCTCGATGAACGTGAGCTTCGGTCACATCAGCTAGTCTACAGAGTTGGGCAGGCTCAACTCCCAACTCTGGTTCTTCTGATGGCAGGGGCATAGTGGATACTATGCGGATGGATTGAAGGACCTGTTGTACCCCTCTGAGTTCAACCTCGATCCTTTCATACATCTCCTCCTGCTTGGATTCATGTTTCTACAAGATTTCCTGCAAGGCATCTGCTACAGCTACGATGATGAAGTCGAAGTCATCTACAGTGAGCACAGTCTGCATCTTAGTCAAGGTGGCTTTGGATTTCTTTTGGGAAGTGGGTTTCGTCAGGGAAACCTTCCTTTTCTTTAAGGGATCATCCTCATCAACAGGATCCCTAGGCGGTGTTACTTTGCCTTGCTTCTGTTGATCTTATTTTATGTGGGTCTCTTTTTTATCTACTTCTTCAGCACCCCCTCGGTCAGGTGATACTGAAGCAGTTTCTTTCGATGCGCTTCTCAAGTTTTTTACCTCTTCAGTCTTCTTCCTTCTGTCGGGTCCAAGAGTATCCTTTGCTTCATGAGTGGTCTTAGGGTTGTCGATTAGTTCAGGGTCTGACATTTCTGCAGGGTCAAAGGGGATGAGGAGATCTGCAAACCAGTCCTTGGTTATCTCTTCGAGGTCCTCCTCTGTGAGCTTGTAGTATGACTGGAGTTCTTCTTTATGCTCATCTGCGTGTGCAGTGATATAAATGAAGTGTCGATCTACACGAAACTTCATGAGGGGTCGGAACTGATGCAAGGTGTTTGGCGTCATGCAAGGGATAGCTTCGATATCCCTCTTATGTTGGATATAATATGTATGAAATACCATGTTCAACTGCCATTGTTTTCCCATATCACTTGAGTACCAGAGCATGGTGAAATTCATAGTGAGCGGCTTGAATGTCTCAATGTCTGGGAAGGTCACACCTTCTAGCATTTCCCAAGTGGTAAATGTGATGAGGATCAGGAGCCAACTAAAGTGGAACTAATAGCCATGATCCTGAGCTTTACAGTAGTCTAATTCCAGCTGGTTGACCAAGTACTTCGCCCAGTTCATATGGAGTCCTTCTACACATTTCTCGTTGAGGTCAACAATGAATCCTGTGACCTGTGTAGGTCTGTTCTTTCTTACGAGACTTCTTTCGATCAGTTGGCAGGATAGGCACATTGTGCCATTCCGGATGGAAGATACCTTGTAGCCTCACGTTCCCTTTTCCACATCGCCATATTTCTTTGATATTTTGTGCCAATGCGCGATCTATAGCCTTCCCTGGGTAGAATTCCTACAGGTCAGGTCCCTGCATGCTCAATCCGGTGATCCTATGGATCAGCGTCGGATCGACTGTGATGCATCGGTCTATCCATAGGTAACCTCCATGGTAACATGAGAGCAGGATCTTAACACATGCATTAACCTCCTGGTGCCTTCCAAAGTGTGGAATCTTCATTTCATTCAAGAGGGTGGACTGTGCAAGGTTCATAGTCCATGGTTGGGGGATTATTTTCGAATTTTTCCCCTTCGTCCTGGTCAAGTATTTGTAAGGAGTGAGAATACTATGGTTCTTGCGGTCTCCTAGGTTGAAGTCGTTGAACTTCAACGTCGTGATCTTATCCTACTATGCTCTAACTGCACATATCCCCTTCGGGAGGTATGCAGTAACAAAGGTATAATCAAAGTCTCTCGGGACACTGTCATGACTCACCGCGCCAGCCAGAGGTGGGATGTAGTTGGATAGGATGGTCGGGATTAGCTTCGTGTTTTCCAAGTCATCTCGGTGCTTGGTTCTCTTCTCTGTTTTCGGTCGGGATGGTCCAGATCCGCTAGCAGTCGAAGGAGAGGCTTGCACCCCTCTCGTTGATGACGCTTGCATACCTGCATACATTACTTTTTAAGCCATGAGATCGATGAGAACTTCTTCGACAGATTTCTCTGCGGAGTTGAGCTCGTCCGACATACACTCTTAGATCGGATAACTCGGGTGGATGAATGAGTGTGCAAGGTAATGGAACAAGTGTCGATCTCAATAAAGACAGCGCGGTAGCAATGAGTTGGCTTGGATACAATTCACAAAAGTGTTCTCGGTGCAACAGTCGACAGACTAAGTAGGCATGATGTAACGGATCTCTCCAACGGATGAGAGGCCTTCATTAATGTGGTTTTGTTCGTTGCGACGCGGTCCCAACAGTATGATGGCGAGTCTTCAAGCCATTACTGTTTTCTAACCATTCAGGTTGTTAGGCTAACGGTTATAATGCTTTCAACGCCTATATCGCTTCGTCATGGCGAAGTGCCATGTTGTGTTGTTCTGATATCCCGACGAAGCTCCAGTCTTGCAAGCCTTTATTTTGTGAAGTCCCCTCTGGAACCTTCTGTAACCTTTATATCTTTGCTCTCTTCTTACTGAGATTTCTAGCCTTCTTCCCAATGATCTTCATCTCGGTATTCCTCTTTCCATTATGATTCTTATCTCCTTTTGGCATAGTAACTTCACGTTGTTGAGATCCTTTCATAGGGTCATAGAGTAATATGTCTTCTCTATCTGGGGTAGGTGTTCTACTCATCTGTCTATCTTCTTGTGTTCTTTCAACTTCGACATCCAAGTTTTAGGTTCTAAGTAGCTTTGATCTGTTCTCTTGTTCTTCAATCAAGTGTGTTATCCTCCCAGTCATAAAATATTTTAATTCTTTCTTATTCTACTCTAAGACTTCTTCTTGTTTCCTTCTGGTCTGATTCGTTTCAATCAAAGGTTTTCCTAGTAATATAGCAAATGGGGCGTTTTTCTCAATAAATTTAACAATCTCAAAACATTCCTCTGTCGAGGTTCCATGAGCACTCATAGATATTTGGGTGAGTCTTCCACATAGGGTTATCATCTTTCCTCTAAATAGTCGTATTCCTCCCCATGAAGGAATCATAGCAGGCTTTCCTAAAGTTTCCCAAGTTCCTTTTGTCATGATATTTACCTATGTTTCTTCATCCAGAACACAGTCAATGTCGAAGTCTCTTATTTTTTATTCTATGCATTCTTTTTCTTGGAAGATCTCTGATAAGTTGATATTTTTGTGATCATTTAGGGTTTCTTTCATTTGTAGCAATACATTCTCTAGTTCTTTCTAGGGTTTTGCCATGGTCTCAGTTTCTTGACCTCCTTTAGGGTTTTCTTGTCTCATATTCATTCTTTTGAGCTTAGCAATCATTCTGGGGAAATCTAAAACTTCATGATCCGTGGCTTTACAACAAAGACAATTAGGTCTTCTACCAGGGCATTCCTTAGAAAGATGTCTCGGTCTTCTGCAACTGTAACAAAGGGTTAGTCTTCTTTTTCTTTGAAATGATCCCCATCCTTTCCTGTACTGCGCACTAGGATCATAGTAGCTAACCTGCAAAAAATTATGTCTAGGGTCCTGCATCCATTTTTTAGTCCAAACATTCTTTCTATGCATAGGAATAACATATCTTTCACTATTTTTGTCAGATCTACTCATATCAAACCTTCTTTCATCTAGTTGTGCCCTACTTTTCAAGCTAGGACAAAATTTATCAAACATACATAGATCTATACTTTTGAAACAAAAATTTCCACTTATCTTACCTTTTCAATCAAAACCTTTCACTGTTCTTACCTTTATCAGAGCACAAAGCTTTAATATCTTACCTATTCAACCAAAAATTCTTACTTTACTTTTATCAAAGCACAAAGCTTTCAGGTCTTACCTCTTTTCTTCAGATCTGACTTTTCTTCTTGGCATAGAGCTTCACAGGTCAAGTAGAATGTCACGCACTAGGGCAACAAATCTACGCACGGCGATTTCTCTCCTTCAGTTCCTAGCAATCACAGTTTCAGTCCCGGCAATGAAACCATTGTTGGCATAGGGGCAGACCCAGGGTTCAACACTTACAACAGCGCACCAAAAAAACCCTAACTACCAGCCCTTTCAACAACACCTACGAAGCAGATGAAGTATCACCCGAGGTAGAGGCAGGGGTGGTTGCAGGACTCAGATGTATGCAACCTTAGCTAGGACACAGATCTGTAATTATAACACCTTAACAGAGCACTTAGAAGTTATAGTTCATTAATATTCAATCTTAGCTTACAACACAACTAAACCCTAACAATAGATCAACATAATATTCACATAAATCCAATAGATTCAAGCACTAAGCATACCGACATAGATCGGATCTAGCATTCATTCACATTATTCAGCACTAAGCTACCATATTAGATTCTTCTAAGCATACATCAGTGCACTAAGAATTTAACCATATAATCAAGAGAACAACCATAAAGCACAACACAACCACAACACGGGATATACGTGGTTCACCCCCACCCTGGGGCTACGTCCACTAACTCTTCTTATTTATTTCTTTATGTCAATCTTCTACATGCACAAAGTCATGATATCTTACTCCGCAGAGGATAGGAGATCTACGTGCACTCTGCTAGATCCTCCTTCCCTGAGTTACAACACAAAGCCTCTTCACAGTCTCTTACAATCACTTGCACTTAGCTCTGCAAGTTCTTAACATAGCATGCACAAAGCACTTACAAGTTGCACTTAGCACAGTGTCTAGCCTCTATTTGATCACATAGATCGAACTACTTCCTACATCGCCTGGATTTCTATTTATGCATTACAAAAAGGGCCTAAACATGGGTAAACCCATGGGCCAACATACCCATACCCGTTACATAAGCCCAAAATCCAAAAATCCCTAAAAAGGGGTCGAGATCCTGTGCTCTGCCTTCGACATCCTTTCAAAGTCCCAAAAGTAGGTCAAACATGACCAAGGATCCTCAAAACTTGGTCAAGGGCCAACAATGATCATTTTTCCTCTTTCTTCCATTCATCCATTACCATTTTTACCTCATTTCCTCGTGAATGCACCAATACAAACATACAAGAATTAAGTGGTTATTTTTCATTAGTTTCCTTGTTTTTAATTAATTAAAGAGGATTATGACTCATTTACTAATGATGGTTGATGAAGTATGTATCCACAGTTCATTTATGCCAAGCCTGAAGAGCTCCAAGCCACCACAGTTTACTTCCTACTACCGTCATCATTGATTCTCATACTTCCACTTGCCCAAATAAGAATCGGCCACATGGACTTTTCATATATAAGTTTGAGATGGTTATGTGTCCATTAGATCATGCCCGGTTTGACAACACAAAGCTCCAACTCTTGGTCAAATATTTCTTTCAATTCATATCATTTTCTAGCGGTGATTTTTGTGGAGTCAATTGCAAGAAGATGAAGGCGAATCTTGGAAATACGGAACATGGGTTTTGTGCATGATGAGCCCATTTAGGTTTTTGAGTAAACCGATTTCTCAAAAATGGAACAATTTGGGATATATGCTTGATTTTTTAAACTGGATTTTCTTATAAAATGTTGTTGCGACCAGTTTGAGGATCGGTGGGTTGTGGATCTAAGATCTCGTTTGTAATGTATAAATATGGGTTATCAAACCTTCATAAGGGACAAATATGAGGATATCAAACTACTTTAAACTCATATTGTTTCTCTGAATTGATATATTAAGTTCTAGTTACTGTTCACTTTCGTGAGTTACATGTTTTAAGTTTACAAGAGCTTAGTTCATACAATCTTTTCTAAGTAGTGTTCTCTGAGCTAGGAGGGCCCCTTGAGGAGGAGTGCGCTACTCATTTACTTTCTTGTTTGTATTTTTTTCTTATTCATTTACATGATTTACATTTCTGTTCATTTCTCTTTGTGAAAATTCATTTATTTTCATTTACACAAGGAAACTAACACATCAGACATCAATTGAACAATTGACTGTTATTTCCACTGCAGGAACTCTCATTGCTTTATATGATTGAAAGAATGTTATTAAAAGTCTAGTATATTGATGATCCTAAGTGTTAGAATTATCCTTGTGTATTTATTTTCATCATTTGCAAATACTTTGTTCTTTCTGAAGTTGAACATAACTTTGTTTATGTAGTTAAACAGTGAACAGATACTCTATTTTTTGTAGCTAAAGAAACGACTATGTTTCTGCAGCTAAACAATGAATAGATTTAATTATGCATAAGTATTCATTTAGGGATAGATTGGAAGCTAAGGTATGCATATATTTTGCATGCACTTCATCGGTTTATGATCCCTAGGTTGATAATTTAATGTAACAGAGTTCACCTAATTGAACTGACTGACATTTTTGGCATCGTTGTCGGGGAAGTGCAAAAGGAATTAGTTTTTTTCTTTTTATCATTTAAATGCATATAGGAATGAATGCATGGGAAGAGAGACGAGAATATGAGAGGTAAGAACATGCACATTCGCTATAAGTAGGGTTGTAATGAATCTCTCTTCAACCATTTAAATCATAATAAGTAGGATGCATGAATAGACTAATTCATGGAAAGACTAACTCATGTCAAAAGATAACTTGGTTACAGTAGGATATTAGTAACATGTGGAGTTCAAGCACATGATCATTTGTTTCAAATTACTTAATTTTGATTTGAGTAGTGTTCTTTCATTTTAGTTGATTTCAAATATTTTTGGGTGTTGTAATAACCCCCATGCACTAATCCATGTGCAAGACAAAGACTATCAACCAGCAAGAAGAATTCAAGCATACTTAAGAATATGTTGAGTAAAGAAGAATGATACTCCAATAAATCTCTCAAATCCTGAAAATATTAGGAAACATATCTACATATTAGGAGGACAAAATCTTGATAGTATTCAAGAACACACCTTCACTCCGGGAAGCGATAGAAGATAAATAAAAAAAATCCATGGGAAACATCAAGAAGAATACCTAGAAGAGATCAAACAACAATGGAAAACATCTGATGGAGAGTAAACATTAGAACCTGATATGAATAAATTTCTATGATTCCTATCATCGGATCCTTTATGAGCTAAAGAGACCAATCAACAAATAGTAGATGATTTGCATGGCATGACAAAGGAGGGCATGCAAAGTGGTGGTAATGAAAAAGTGAACCAAGGGAATCAAAACTACATTGAATTATGGTTCAAAGAAACTATCAATTTACAACATTCCTGCACTCTTCAACAATTCTTGAAATTATATCAATCAAAGTAGCTAGTTTCTCATATTCTGGTATATATCAAAGTATATCTTTCAAACCTGAATATGAGTTTATTTGCAATCTTGTTATGCACATGGCTCTGTTGGAAGTATTCCTATACTTGAAAGAGATTTTTTTTTCTAGCAAAGTAGGATAGGGTGGAAGAAGATAAAAATAAACAAAATAGTGAAGATAAAAATAATTCCAGTTATGAAAACCAGTTTATCAGCCGAACTGGACATGAGTTTTTCTTGAAAACCAGGAAACTGGAAGGAAAAAATCTCAATAAGTTCTACATGTTGGTTCAATATTGTATTATGGTTCCTCAAATCATTTTTGTTCTATGCTCGCACTGGATGATGTGGGGTTCCTTGAATATTTTCTTATAGTAGGTCTTGTACCATTGACTTCAACACTCTATCTAGGATCAATATCAAGATATATTTATAATGCATTGGAATGTGTATGCTTCAATGACAAGTTTCCTCGTTGATAGCACTGGGGATGCATTAATGCATCCTGACTATCAGATCCTGTAGGTTACTCGATTCCAACACATTCATTCGTGCCTAATATGATGCATTAAGGTACTTAACACTCATTGACATCAATGGTGAGTGATCATGCATTGGTTAATGGCATACATTAATGGTCGATAATCCAATGATTTCTTTCCATGCTTGACGTCAGCACATCAATTCACATGGTAATAATTGTACCATGGATTCAGTTTTTGATGAAGAATATATGGTTTAATGGTATCAAGAGTTGCAGTCTTTTCTACATCTTGCAAATAAAAAGGGAATGTCATTCTTGTTGAAATATATTTCCCTATAGCAAAGTTTTTGGTTCCCTGTAGTAGTATTCATGGTTGTTATTTTGGTTCCAGTAGTACTTCTCATTTGATGATCAACGAGCAGAGTTTGAAATTTAAAATAAACTCCATATCTTTAGTTTCAGCAGTTGATTTCCTATATTAGATTTCTCGCAGTCACTCAGCAGCCTCTTCATTCTTCCAGCAACAAGTAATCAAATATCAAATCTCTGAAGGATGCATGAGGACAAGCATCATCCTCAGTATGGGGGAGAGCGAGAATTGAGGTATCAATTTCCTTCTATGTTTCCACATGTAGATTCAATTCCAGCTCCTTCAGACGGTCTTTTGAGGTATCAATGTCCTTCTATGGTTCGAGATGCAGATTCAGTTCTAGCTCCTTCAGACATCCTTATGAGGTATCAATGTCCTTCTATGGTTTCAGATGTAGATTCAGTTCTAGCTTCTTCAAACATTCTTCAACATTCTTTTTGAACCAAGCATCAAGTATTCATCTTCTTCAAATCATCATTACAGTAGACAAGTAAAATGGAACAAAATAATTTCAAGCATTTCAGTATTTGATTGTTTCCTCGGCATCAGGGTTTATTTTAAACAAATTTTAGAAAGGACAGTTGCACAATATCATAGCTTACTTTTCCTTATGAATATATTTTAGAGAAATTCTATATTTTTTTATACTTTGTGTAGCTATTGAAACTCCCCTGTAAAGTGTTGTAGCTACTAAACCTGTAGTAGACTATCTTCAGGGATGATATTTGCATGACATTTGCAAGCATATGAGGATAACTTAAAAAATTATGAGACATGGGTTTTGAGGAGAATATGATAAATAGAGTATCATGTGAGCGAAATTTTCAGAAAATGCATTATAAGGGATGCACGAGCATGCTTTAAAGCTAATCTAATAAAAATTACTAAATTTTTTGTAAATAGTTACAGTTATTTTTCTATAGCAGATTTGTAGTTTTGTATGGTTGCATGCATCCCAAGACTACATCGTGGCTAGGATATGCTTTCAAATCAGAACCATATGCTCATCCACCTATCAACCCAGGTTGAGAGTCCTCTAGGTCATCGCAAGAGCTTAGTGAAAGTTGTGGTCAATGCATAAACAAATGGAAAATTGTGCAAGTTGGATCCACGCCAAATCATCCATGAGATCATGCTCTCTTCTACACTTCCTACTTCATTGTGCATTTTTATCAGTACCACTATGAGATCTTAGAAAGGTAAAAATTGAGGTAAAACCAATTTTAAGACATTTTGATTTGTTAAAAACTTTGGAAATGATGATAAGCAACTACTTAAGCTTGTAAATTATCATTCACTAGCATTCCATTTTATCTTCATTTCTTTCTCTCTATCATCTTTGCTAGAATTCCACTCCATTATTATATATCCATTCCTTTCACTCTATACTTTCTCCATTTTGATCCACCTTGATCCAATAAAACAATACTTTGAAAAAAATGGGCATATGGAAGCATTGTAAATTTTGTTTTAAAACAAATTCAAAGTACAAACAATGTATATTGTGACAATGTCATTACTATCCACATTTATCTATGTCACAGAAGCATGATTACATATAAGAAAAAAAAGAGTATACAATGTTTATTTAGCAAAGAAATAGATGCAACAGTCAAGCATTAAAGAGAAATTTTTAGGTGTCTTAAAAGCCTCAAATGTCAAAGAAAAGAGCTATATCTTCTAAACATGAGTTTCATATTAACCCTACTTCAGTTTTGTATACATCATTTTGGTTGTTTCACATGGAACACTCGGCTAATGAAAACCTTCCAAGTCTTCATGTTGATATTCTATTCCATTTTTCTCATTAATGGGTAAGGCTTATTTCTACAGTTGTTATAAGGGATTCATTTTCATCAAACAAGGATTGAAGCAATAGATGAGATTAGTTCCAATCTATGAAATCATCCAATAGTCAAGACATCATTTCAATATGTTTTCAACAGCAAGCATACTCCAAATTTATCAACAAACTAAGGTAATGTTGTTGATTGTAGACTATTATTTCTAGCAGATTTTACCCTTGACATAGAATTGAGTATACAATGATTCCACTCAATATTTTTCAGATATAAGTATGCAGATGTAAAGGTGTTTCAAAGCAAGGCCAAAGATGATGAAAATTTGATTTTCTAAACATATGTCTTGCTATCTCAATCATAAGTGAGTACATTTCAACAATATAAACCAATGATTTGATGAGAAGATTTGAAGATCAGTTAGAAGTCATGATTTTATAATAATTTGGAATTCATCCTTTGAATTTCTTATTTGAGTGCTTGGATTTGATTCATGGAGGAGGTTACTTATTGGGGTTGACTATCATTTGATGTGACATACTTTTATATTTCATGCACTTGTGAAGCTAGTGCCTAGCTTAGTGAGGACACTTGTCACAACTTCTTCCCCACACATATGGAGTCATGTATGAAGACTATTGTTTGGTTTAAGGGTTGATTTGTGGACAATACTTCATTAATTGAGTCTTATACTTGTGGACCTTCCACCTTGTATTTAAATCTATTATACTCACATTTGCTAGTTTCCATTGTCATACAAAGTATGCTAAACACAGTTAGTGTGGATCAGAATATCAATCATCTACTATATTTGTTGTTGCTAGGTATTGTTGAGACAGTTGGGTTGTGCAGTTTTATCAAATATTGCAAATTTATCAGTTTCCTACTTCATTGACATGAGGAAATTCCAACCCTCAAGCGTGGGGGAGATGTTGGATCGTTGATTTGACACCTTTTTCACCTTTAGAATTACTTCTTTTTTTATCATTTCACCTCTTTCATCCATTCATCCATTACCATTTTTATTTTATTTCCGCATGAATGCACCAATACAAACATCCAACCATTAAGTGGTTAATTTCCGTTATTTTCCTTGTTTTTAATGAATTAAAGAGGATTATGATTGGTTTACTAATGACAATTGATGAAATATGTAGCCACGGTTCAATTCTTCCAAGATTGAAGAGGTCCAAGACACCACAGTTTACTTCATGCTACTATCATCATTGATTCTCATACTTTCACTTGTTCAAATGAGAATAAGCCACATGGAATTCACATATAGAAGGTTCGAGATGGTTATGTGTCCATTAGATCATGGCTAGGTCAACAACACGAAGTTCCAACTCTTGGTCAAAGATTTATATCAACTCACATCAACTTCTAGGGAGTGGTTTTGAGGGGTCAATTTCAAGAAGATGAAGGTGAATGTTGGAAATATGGGACATGGGTTTTATGCAGGATGAGCCCATTTAGGTTCCATACTAATGGATTTCTCAAAAATGAAATATGTGGTTTTCTCATAAAATGTTATTGCGACTGGTTTTAGGATCGGTTGGTTGTGGATCTAAGATCTTGTATGTAATGTATAAATATGGGTTATCACACCTTCATAAGGGACAAAAATGATGATATCAAACTACTGTAAACTCATAGTGTTGCTTTGAATTAATAAATTAAGTTCTAGTTACTGTGCACTTTTGTGAGTTACATGTTTTAAGTTTACAAGAGCTTAGTTCATACGATCTTTTCTAAGTAGCATTCCCCAATTCAGGAGGGCCTCCTAAGGAGGAGTGTTCTACTCATTTACTTTCTTGTTGGTATTGTTTGCTTATTCATTTGCATGATTTACGTTTTTGTTCATTTCTCTTTATGAAAATTCATTCATTTTCATTTACACAAGGAAACTAACACAACAGAGATCAATTGAATAATTGACTATTATTTCCACAGCAACAACTCTCATTGCTTCAGATGATTGAAAGAATGTTATTAACAATATAGTATATTGATGATCCTAAGTGTTAGAATTATCCTTGTGTCTTTATTTTCATCATTTGCAAAAACTGTGTTCTTTCTATAGCTGAATCAAACTCTATATATGTAGTTAAACAATGAACAATTACTTTGTTTTATGTAGCTAAAGTAGTGACTATGTTTATGAAACTAAACAGTGAACAGCTTTCCTTTTCCATAGCTAGTAATTTAGAGATAGATTGGAAGCTAAGGCCTACATATATTTTGCATGCACTCATAATCAATTTATGATCCCCAAATTGATAATTTAATGTACCAAATTTCACCTAATTGAACTAACTGGCAGTCAACACAACTTATATTGTCCTTATCATAGAGTGCAATGCCTGATTCTTGTAATCTATTATCTCTTACAATGTACTACAATGTATGTGGAAATTCCAAGATTCCTGACTTACCCAAATATTGATCATTAGTATTAGAAGAAGAAAAAATACCTCTACACTTTCTTTTGGAACCTTATTGATTCATTTGTCATTACAGGCATTTGAAACTAAATTCAACACAAATATTCATGTTGAATGTTATTATGGACTATAAAGAAGTACTAAAAAGCATGGTTATATCAATCCAACCCCCACTTAACAACCTTTTGACACATTTAGTACAATATGAGGTTGTAGGTAACATGAACTTCTCTAACTCTCCCAACCTTGATGTAAGCACATACAATAAATGATTGATGAATCCCTTCATAAAAAACATAATGAAATTTATAATCAATTTGTAGCAATCTTTAATAGAAGCATGTTGTAAGTCACACCTAGAACCTCTTCTCAAAACAAATCAATCTCATTTAGCAATGGAAATCCATGCAAGGTAAAAAAATTGATCTCAATGTTCCCATGTTCAATGGAATATTTGATTCTAAATAATTTAAATAGTGGTTTAGGCCTAGTGTAGACCTATTTCAAATATTATGGCTTCAATGATGTAGAGAAGATAAAGCTCCAGACTATGAAAAATTCCTCAACTATCAAAGCTCAGTGGGAATCCCACAACCAACAAGGTTAAGAATGGTGAAATCATCACTACATCAAACAAATTTATGAGGGTGATTCTTGACAAGTTCTACTAACAACACTATTGCCAAGATCAATACATGAAATTGCTAGTGGTGTGATTAGTATGTCAATGACTAGTTGAATGAGTTCCATGCCTTAATGGTAGCAACACAAGTTCCATGGAGACCACTTGATTAATGACTATTAGTGAGATTTCCACACCTGCAACTAAAGTGGTTTCTTGAGTTGTGCATTATAGCAAGCATCAACACCCTACTAAATATTATCATTGCTTATTAAATGTTTTCCATTGTGACTTGACTAGTCATTTGAGTTGTATTCAATAAGCAAAAAAGAGAGGTCTCTCTCTCTCTCTCATTCAATAGACAATCAATGGAGCCATTAATTATACCAATAAGTAACTTGTTTTTTTCCAAGGAAAACCCTCCAAGCACTTGCCCATGATCCATGGATTGTAAATGGGGTAAACCATTGACCCTAATTACAAATCCTAACCCCAAGGGGATCAAGAGAGTGCCACCTATGACCTTCCCAACTTTAAAGAAGAGATGTCGTATTTGGCTAATGACCACTTGACCTAACCGTTGGGGCTTAGAATTAACCCATATTTCCATAGAGAAAAATAGATTTGAATAGAATAAAGATAAACATAATGTATTTTTTACATTTGAAAGTCGTTGCTTCCAAGGGTGAATGATTCCCCTTACTTTAGTTTTTGTTAAGATTATGCTATCAAAATAAAAGTATCATTAAAGGGAACAAACAACATTGAGGTAAAATGTACTATAAAAACTTGAGTCACCATTTCAAACAAGCATGTACTTAATTCAAATATCTTGCAATGTGTCATTTCTCACATTCTTAAACTATAAGCATTAGTTTTAATGAATAATTGTTTTTATTTTAAATATTTTTTATAGAGAGTTATGAATTCAATAAAAGTATCATTAAAGGGAACAAACATTGAGGTAAAATGTACTATAAAAACTTGAGTCACCATTTCAAACAAGCATGTACTTAATTCAAATATCTTGCAATGTGTCATTTCTCACATGCTTAAACAATAAGCATTAGTTTTAATGAATAATTGTTTTTCTACATTGAGGTAAAATGTACTATAAAAACTTGAGTCACCATTTCAAACAAGCATGTACTTAATTCAAATATCTTGCAATGTGTCATTTCTCACATGCTTAAACTATAAGCATTAGTTTTAATGAATACTTGTTTTTCTTTTAAATATTTTAGTTATGAATTCAACAGTACATCAACATGGTAGAAATTACATTTTTTAATTGTTCACCTAATCATGTTCTTGAACATAGGTCTCTGCTAATAAGTTACACCCTTATAAAAATACGAATACCATAGGTCCCTCTTTTTTATTTAAATATCTATGTAATAAAGTTTATATTATAACTTGCATTTCATAAATGTAAATTTGGATATAATAAACTCTAGCAGAGTATTTGAAATTTGATTGTTTCGTGTCCATCTTGTTCATGGGATTTTTTACTTAAATTGGCATAGAGGCCATCCATCAGTGATTGCACAGAGGTCATTTGACAATCCTTATGGAAAACCACAACTGATTTGGAGTCCATTTCGAAGAATTAATTTCAACCATTGTAAAATACCTTTTGTAAAGGGCACGTCTAGTTGCAGAGCATAGTTGGGGGTGAACAATATTTACAAAGAAAAATGGTGTTATGTAAAAACCATAGTTGAGGCTTAAGAGAGTATATCTAGGAAATGATCACAATCTAAGGCTTGGTTTCTTTCATAAGGTGAATTGTAAACATGAACCCTACATTTTTTCAATCTAAGAGAGAAATGAATTTTCAATTAAGGTACCCTCCTACATATATGTATACATTCATCCTTTTGGATCTAGGGTTCATATTTCAATTGCTTTATGTTTTTATTAATAACATGTCTCATATACTTTCAATGCAATCCTTAAGTACAACAAAGGGATTATGAAAATAGCTCTTTTTTTCTTTGGAAAAAAAATCATAAATTTATTGGGAATTAACAAAATTGCATTCTAAATATTCTTAAATGTCATTCCTTTATTTTCATCATACTTCTTTTCATGTCCTCAAAATATTTCAAAGATTGTGCTCGAAAGAGAACCATATCTATTCCTATCTTACATAAGCAGTATGATCATCTGAGCCTAGAATAAAATTCATATTTTCCCATTTTTCATCTATCAATTATTCATTAAATTTCAGAAAGTCATTCTATAAAAGTTACATATAAATTATATATTCATCCAATGAAAAAAACCTTCAAAAAAGAAGTAGAAACTTTTAAGTCACCATTCATATTCCCCAAGAGGCAATGGGTGGTAGCGCTCTGAAAGGTTTGGTTTACATATTTTCACACTAGCCTTTGAATGATTCTAGGACCAACTCCCCTCCTCATACATTTCTTAGGCATGTTTGTTGTTATAATTCTTTCTAAACCACAATAGTATAAGTACAAAAAATAAGCATATGAGATGGATTTTCCTTGTCATTTTTACATAGTATAAGTACAAAAAATAAGCATATGAGATGGATTTTCCTTATCATTTTTACATATTGGGAAACTGATAGGAAAATTCCAACTTCTTCTCTAACTAACGTCCCAAGTAGGAACATTTTGAATAATTGCTAGCCACGTAAAAACCCAACCTTTGAGAGGACATTTAAATTTTCAAACTTACATATACCACCGAGACAATTCTTGAACCCCTTCTTCCTCTCTTAGAAATCAAATAGTGAAGGTAGGATAACAACAAGGGCTTATAAACTAACATGTTTATGTTGAATAAAGATGACTATCGAAAAGTGACATGTATTATCTTCTATGTGTAGCATTTGGTTCAATTAGGATTTAAATTTTGATTGTAGGGTTACAGGATTCTAAGTATTGAACTAGTAAATATTGTAACATGGATATGTTCTAGAACACAATATATGTTAGTGAAAACCTTAGAGACATGGTTTTAATTATTTTCTTACACACTTTAATTGACCACCACATTCACTTTTTGGAACACTAATACTCAACAAGAGGGCACCAAAAAAATTATACATCATCGATATGAAAGTTGAAACCCTATTATATCAAAATATCATGTCTAATTTTGTAAACTTGGTCATCTAAATGATCTGTATTTAGGATCAAAATGAAATGATTAACAGATTGAATACAATAAACATAGAGATGTGAAGAATAACACAAATATCTAGTGAACAATATCTTCTATTGAATAAATGAAATAGGCTGAAACTGTAAAACTGCAGAATTGAAACACTTGCTCGAATGGTGGTAGTTATCTCTGAAAAGAGATGTAACTGCTACATGCATTTGTTTGAGTAGAATGATTACAATGAGGCTATAGAGGCATTTTTTATATTACTCATGAATTCCAAAACCCTAGACATCCAAAAACCTAACCATAGGAGGTGAAACGCCAAAAATCATGTGGGCCCCTATGGGTAAGTTGGTACCTCAACTTCTTGGGGTCGTAACTTTTGCATACGACCTCCGTTTTAGGTGCGTTATAGCCCATTGGAAAGGTATTTCAGATAAATACACATTACGTTATCAAACTCTAACTCCATCTATAGTTTGAATGTGGCGAGCCAAAAAAACATTGTTTAGGGCTCCAAAACGGCCTTGAAAGTACAACGAGATGTGCTCACATGAAAACATACAAAATAAACCAGTTGGATTAGGTGAGAGGCCACCAGTATCCACCTAGAATATGTGTAGAGCTTCAGACAACCCCATAAGTGTAGAACCCACAAATACAAAGACGTACAGAAGAATGTGTTGAACTAAAAATAGACAAGAGGAGTCAGTTGGAATAGGTGGGTGGCCACCAATATCCACCTAGATCAATCCTCCCCCCTTAGGAAGTAATGGTCTCCATTGTGTTGAGTTCCCCCATTAGGTGAGGAAAATTGTACTGGATTTGGCCTCGGGTGAGCCACTTTCCTTGGTGTAGGATTTTCCCTGCCTTGACAATCTGATAAAGTTGGATCCTCTACTGGCGAGTGCCCTTGACCTATGTATCCACTATCTGATCAGTGGATGTGTGTTCCATGTATTCAGGGTTGAGCTCTGTTGGTGTCGGTTATTCTACGATCTCTTGGGTGTCCAATAATGGTGTAAAATATGGTCTAAGGAGGTCCACATTGAACAAGGAAGGGTGGAGTGTTGAGCTCAAAATCATTGCTACCCACAGCCTTGGTCATAGTGTAAGGCCCATAGCGAAGTGGGAAGAGATTTCAATGGGGCCCTGTGAAACGCTCCTTCTGCAAATGTAACCATAATTTGTCACCAACCTTAAATTGGTATGGTACCCTGTGTTGATCATGGCGTTGCTTGTACTTAAAATTGGATTTCTGCAAAATATCCTGGACCTGTTAGTGGATGTGTTGAATCCGCTAAATGAATCTGGTGGTTTTTTCAGTCACAGACTGAGCATGGGAAGAATATGTTTATGTGGTGGAAAGATGTAGTGAAACATCAATGGAACCCAAGGGTTGGAATCCCAGCCCCACCTGAAATGGGCTATGGTCAGTGTAGCTATGGAGAGCCATGTTGTAATTGTGTTGAACATAGGGGACACTCTCATTGCATGTACATGGATTCTTAGAGTTGTACATGTGCAGGATGTGCACAATCATACAATTTTTTACCTTTGTTTGGTTGTCTCTTTGGGGGTGGAAAGAAGTGGATTTAGTGATATTGGTGTCCAACAGTGACGAGAGACTCGACCAAAATGTGTTGAGAAACCTGCTGTCCCAGTCGGAGATGATGGTCTGTGGTATCCAAAAATGGGCCCACACTCATTCGAAGAAGAGATTGCTAGTATATTTCATTGTGATATTCTTCTTGCAGGCTGTGAGGATGGCCAACTTCGAAAACCAATCAACGAACAAAAATATGCATTCATTTCCTTGCTTGGTGGGTGGAAGGCCAAACATCTAATCAATTAATATGGATTCCCAAGGCTTCTCAAGAGTAGGAAGAGGGGTGTATAAGCCTTGCTTCTTGATGGTTGGCTTGGAAATGGCATAGGAAGTGAAATATTTGATATACTTGATGACGTCTTGTCGAAGTTTTGGCCAATAAAAATGTTTCTAAAGAATGGTCACAGTTTTCTCCACACCAAAATTTCTTGCCATTCGAATGTAGTGGGCTTCCCAAATCAGCTTTGCACACTCTCTTGTAGGAACACGGAGATGGACCATATTGCATAATAGTCTATCCTGAATGTGAAAATATGTGACATTTGTGCATGTACCCAAAAGCTGATAGGTGGTGGTGAAGTCTAGATCTTGTTGATAAAGTTGGGGCCACTCAAATGCCTCATGTCCATAGGAATGGAGCACAGTGGTGAGTGCATCCACAGGAGGTCGACTGAGGCAGTTGACGACACGATTTGAGATCCATGTCTTATACTTGATGTTGATATGGAACTTTTGCATGTAGGTTGACCACTTCTGATGGAATTCGTTATGCAATTTCCCATGTGTTTGTATGAAATGTAGAGGCTTGTGATCAGTGTGGATGATCGTCTCCTTTCCCAGAATGTAATGTTTCCATTGACGACAGGCTTGTACAATGGAATATATTTCCTTGTCATAGGTGGGTTATTTTAGGACAGCATCTTAGAGTGTCTCGCGATGGTAGGCCATCATATGACCATGTCGAGCGAGAAGTGCACCTACAGCATAGTCAAATCCATCAGTCTCAATCTCGAATGGTTTTTGCAGATAGGGCAAGGAGAGTACTAGAGTTGAGCACAAGTGATGCTTTATATCATTGAATTCTCGTTGTTGTTCCTTCCCCCACATGAACTTTACCCTGCCATTGTCCTTGGTCACCTGGTTGAGGGCCCATGCAATATGGGAGAATCCCAACACAAACCATCTGTAGAAGTTAGCCAGTCCCAAGAAGCTATGAAGCTAAGTTAGTGTGGTTGGGGTTGGCCAATCACGGATGACTTAGATATTAACTGGATCAACATGTACCCCATGCTCATCAACAATGTAGCCCAATTATTTGACATTGTTCATGCCAAAAGACCATTTTTCCAAGTTGGCATATAGCTTGTGTTGTCGCAGAGTGCTCAAAACCTGTTGAATATGATGCATGTTCTCCTCCCAAGTTTTGTTGAAGATGAGGATGTCATACAAATATACCACCACAAAGGAGTTGGTGAAGGGTCTCAATACATCATCCATCAACCTCATGAAAGTGGTTGGTTCATTTGTTAAGCCAAAGGGCATGAACAACCATTCGAAGAGACCTTCTTTAGATTTGAAGGTTTCCTTCCATACATTAGTTGGTTTGATGGGAACCTAGTGGTAGCCAAAATTTAGGTCAATCTTGCTAAAGAAATTTCCCCCCTTGAGTTGGTCAAGAAGGTCATCAATATTGGGAATGGGGTACCAGTTCCTGACTGTGATTTTGTTTAAGGATCTGTAATCAATTTAGAGTCGCCAAGTCTCATCCTTTTTCTACACCAGTACAATCGGGTTTCTGCAAGGGGAGGAGCCGGGTCTAATGTTCCCCTTTTGAAGAAGCTCTTGGATCTGACGCCTGATTTCGTCATTTTCCATCAGCGAGTGATGATATACTGGTCCATTAGGTAGAGGTGCATCAAGGGTCAGGTCAATTGGATGCTTGACTTGGCAGTGCGTCAGTACCCTGGTGGGTGAGGAGAATATGTATATGTATTCTTTCGTGATCACGTCCACTTACTTCTGTTGCAAAGAGATGCTCTGTGTAGAGGCCATGGATGTGGCAGTGACCTTCTGCTTACTATGAGCACGGATCACAAAGAAGACAAACTTTCTGGTCTATGAAATTACCTTACTGTATTTCTTAGCAGAGATTAAAGAAATAGTGGTAGGCGGTGCTACCTATGGTATCGTGTACAATTGTCTACCCAAAGTAATAATAACACTACGAGCTCTAGACTCATACACAACATGATACTTCCACAAATATGGTTGTCCTAAAAGAACATCACAAACTTCAAGGGGATAAATATCACACAATACTTCATCTTTGAAAGGCTTGATGTCATAGGGAAGACGACACTACTGGCTGACACAGAGATCTCTTCCTTGGCAAAGCCAACCGATGGCGTAGGGTTGTGGGTGTGGTATCATTGGCAGGTCCAGCCGCTTGATTATCTCTATTGAAATCAGGTTCTTTTGACTGCCTCTATCGAAAATGAAATGAAGCGGAGCCCCCTTTACCCACATTTGTGAGTGAAAGAAGTGTTCCCCTTCCTCTGGTTCTTCTGGTTCACTTGGCCAAAATTTGGTGGTAGCAGCAGTGGTACTGGGTTTAGCATTGATAATCTGCTTCCCTCCTTCGAGATTTGATTCGAAATTAGAATTTTCCTCTAACTCGGAAGCCTTCATCTCAGCCACGAGTGACTGCTTGGAGCAGCGTTCTTCAGTGTTGTGCCAAGCGATTTTATGGTACTCACATTATTTTCTCGTTTCCTTCTTCGTCTTCGCATTGCCCTTCTTGTTTTGTGGCTTGGAATGGTTGTCCTCAGATAATCCATCTCGGCTCGGTCCCTTGTTGTGTGGGTTTGGGTCATATTTTCCCTTATTTGTCTATGAGGATTTTGTAGATCCAGAATCTCGCCTCTTATGCTTAAATTTATGCTCGATCTTGACAACGTATCTATAATCCATGCCCAATGAGGCGATGTCCAGAAACTCCATTTTTTTTTTAATGTATCTATGAAAACACCTATGGTATTTGAGAACCAAATGACACTTAGAGTCTTTAATACCCAATTTGGTGCGCATGGTACGGAAAATATTGGTGAAATATGGTATTGTCTAGTCCCTTTCTTGACGCAGGGTGGTCCATTTGGTGTACTAGTCCTCGTAGCTTCTAATAGGGTAGTATTATTATTTAATGGCGTCCCGGAAAGAATCCCATGTGGAGGAAACCACAAATATTGCAGATTCCTCTACAGCCCTTTGCTCAGAGTAAGTATCCCATCAGTCCTTAACATGGGGGGCGGCCTTGAGGAGTGCAAAAGTAATATTTTCCCTATCGAAAAAAATTGTGGACCGAAAAATACCCTTCGAGCATATTCAACCATTTATCTACAACATCCACATATATCAATCCTTCAAATAATGGAATATAAAATTTTACCTATACCTCTAAGGGGGTTGCATGGTTTCTTTATGAAGATGCTTCTCCTGTGGGAAGTCGTCGAAGGATCTGGGCAAACTTGTCCATAATTTTGTTCCTTTGTCGCGCGAGGGATTCCTTGAGAAACATTTTAATAGGATCTCCTTCTCCATCATCTTCCTTTTCTTCCCCATGGGTTTTTGTCGTGATCGGCGCGGCCAATATTGTAACATATCGATTGGTTCGAGTCCCAACTTCTTGTATCCATATCTTGTCGAGGACATGCATGAAGAAAAATAAATGAAGAGAATACCACTCTAATACCACTAATCAAGATTTAGGAGTGGAATGAACTGTTTAACAGACTGATTACAATAAACATAGAGATATGAAGAATAACACAGATATCCAGTGAACAATATCTTCTATTGAATAAATGAAATAGGCTTAATCTATAAAATTGTGGAACTGAAACACTTGCTCGAATGGTGGTAGTTATCTCTAAGAAGAGATGTGGCTGCTATGCACATTCGTCTGAGAAAAATGATTACAATGAGGCTCTAAAGTCCTTTTTCATATTACTCATGAATTCCAAAAACCTAACCTTATGAGGTGAAACGCCAAAATTCATGTGGGCCCCTATGGGTAAGTTGGTACCTCAACTTCCTAGGGTCGTAAGTTTTGCATACGACCTCCGATTTAGGCGCGTAATAGACTGTTGGGAAGGTCTTTTAGAGAAATACACACTATGCCATCAAACTTTGACTCCATCTATATTTTGACTGTGGCGAGCCAAAAAAATATTGTTTAGGGCTCCAAAATGGCCCTGGAAGTACAGAAAGATGTGCTGACATGAAAACATACAAAATAAGCCAGTTGTATTAGATAAGAGGCCACCAATATCCACCTGGAAGATGTGTAGGGCTTCATACAACCCCAAAAGTGTAGAACCCACATTTACAAAGAAGTACAGAAGAACGTGTTGAACTAAAAGCGGACAAGAGGAGCCAGTTGGAATAGGTGGGTGGCCACCAATATCCACCTGTATCACTAAAACTTTCCCCAAAAGTAATTGACATACAAGAAAATGTAGACCTACGTTAGAAAAGGATTCAACTACAATATTTAGTTCCCTATATATGGGAGTAAACTATATCAAATGAAAATAGCTTGTGTTCTTCTTAATTTTCTCAACAAGAGAAAGTAAAGTTGTCGATGTTGCTGAAAAGTTGTATTCTAGAGCCTCACCATATTTTTTTTCAAATGTTGATTTTTTCAACAATGATTTGTATTATTTCCTAATTCAAGGAAAGAGCATCTGAAAATTTTCATGAAAATCAAAGCTACATAAGCCTCTCACTATTGACCTACCTTTATTGTTCTCACCTAGTTAACCCAAGGTGACATAAAATTTCAATAAAAAAATTGAGTAATTTCCCATAATAATCATTCATGTCACTAATTTCTTATGTTGATTCAATACTATCATGAAAACTACAATCACCTTCAAAATCCATGTATGAGAATGTATATCCAAGATGGAATTGTTTAGGAAAAAAACAATAGTAATAGAAATTTATGTAACATCTGCACAAGTACACAACATATGAGGTTGGGAGGCACCATGCTAGTGCCTAAAACCCTTTTATTTCATATAGAAGAAGGTTACATATGATAATAAAAAAATAATGGTGAGGGTGTAGCGTCTTCCTGTGGCCCAATTACAGCAATATAAAGTAACTAAGGAAAAATAGCCGCATGCTCGTAATTACCCCCAACAACATTGTACAACCCAACCCAAGAAGTTTTGCAGGTTTTCCTCCACAATTTTATTCAATCCCACATGTCACTAAGAAATAATATAGTGAAGGAATGGATAAGGGTCAACCAGCCTTTCATCAATGATGGTATTCTTGTCATGTGTTATCTAGTGGAAGGGTTGGTTGACCATTTTCAAGAATAATATTCTCATGGAGGGGGAGCATGGAGAAGGGTCGACCAACCCTTCTTAAGGGATGGTATTCATGCCACAAGGTATGTAGTGGAAGTATCAATCAAAATTTCCTCAAGAAAATGTTTTGCATGAGGATCATTCCAGGGAAGGTCAGATCGACCACTCCTCTAAAATGTTATTCTAATGGAGGGGGAGCACAGAGAAGGGTCGATCGACCCTTCCTTAATGATTATATTACCATTGTGGGTACCCATTGGAAGGGTTAGAAAACCTTTCTTCAAGCATGGTATTCTCATGGAGGGGGAGCATGAAGAATGGTTGGATGGAAATAGTTTGACCAACCCCTCCTCAAGAAAAAAATTTGAATAATGGGGATCTAGGGGAAGGGTCATTTGAATCTTTTGTTGTCATAGTATTCTCATGGAGGTTGGGAGCACAGAGAAGGGTTGGTTGATGCTTCCTTGATTATGGTATTCATGTCACATGGTATCCATTGGAAGCATTACTTGACCCTTCTTCTACTAATCCATATAAAAATCCCCATGTTATGTATAACACCCCTTATTAAGCCCCTAGATTGATCCAGGGGATCAAAAAATTCTCAAAAATAAAAGTGCTTGAAATTGCTTGAAAATGGATTCATTCCATAGATCTCATCCTCACAATCCCAACTCAACTTGAACGGGCTCAAACGGAGTTCGTATGAGGGAGATAGTGCATTATGTTTGTTTTTCCAAACACACAAAATGTTGATTGTATAGTCCATACAAGCCGTACATGCCACGTGGAAATTGATCGTACGAACGTATTGCTAACATATACTAGACACATGGTAGAGTGTGCTAACATGGCAAGGTGAGTTGGCAGGTGTTACATGGACCAATCCACTGTCGACACGTGGCATGTTTCGTGGGCAAATGAAAGGGTGCCACGTGGCCCAGCCAAAGCCCACCACGTGGCACCTCCTTGCTGTGGTTTAAAAATTTGTTTGGGGTCCACAGGGGTCAAACCTGGGACCTCTAGAAAGTGGGCAGAGTCTTTGCATAGGCCGGGCCACCATCCCGCCTACACGTGTTTCTTGACCTATAACATTGTAACTTATATTTAAAGTTAAACGGCGGTTTAGTTTGAGTAGAAAAGGGTCGGGGCTTAGCCCCATCCCTGTTCATGAAACCCATGATACTTACCATATGACCATAAGCACAGGGAACTAATGGTCCTAGCCAAGGGGCATGGGAATTTGACCTAGCCCTTGGACACGTACCCCTCCACGTGACCATAACCTCCACTAGGAAAGGTGCTAGCCCATAACGATGTGACATTTTCACCCTTTTCTGGAAAGACGCGTAGTGTTGAGTTTTGGCACGAAAAACACATAAAGGCCGAGTTAGTCACACAATGGGTGTGTTTTGGCGAGCAGAGACAACAAGTTATTGGGGAAAACTTCCAGGAAGTGTATTTTCTTCAATTTTTGGCCAAACCAGGTGCAGGAAGAGCCCAGCTAGGGGTTTTTGGACATTCTAGAGCCATTAGAGCCATATATTTTTCATTCTGAGCAATGTTAAGCATTGATTTTAACACTTTAAGCATATAAGGAAAATGATCCATTGGAAGCTGGACCAGGAGATGTAACCCAAGAGAGGCTTGAACTCCTTTATCATTTTGTTGTGTTGTGTGCTTACTTTTGATGGTTGTTTATGATTGTTTATGCTATTCATTTTAAGTAAAAACTCATTAAGTTTATGTTCTTGCAACTTGATCCAATTGCCTAAGACACATACATTTTCCACTTGCAAATTTGTATACACAAACCTTTTTCATTTTCAGATCAAGTTGGTATCAGGGAAAAGGTTTTTGAAGGTTTGATTGTTTGAAAGTGTTTTGTTTTCTGATGCTTACAAGGTTGAAGCTCATAAGAGGAGAAGGGAAACTTCTAGAGCCAAGTTCTCAACTTTCAAGAAGGAGAACCATACATTCACCTCAAGCTTCAAGGCAGCATTCACCAAGTTTGGCTCATGAGGAGAGTCGTGAAATTCCTACTTCAGAAGATGAAACTTTCAGAAAATCCTTTTATGATATGACAAAAATGGTGAAAGTTTTATATGAGCAGAGGAATGCAAGGTTGCAAGGTGAAATATCAAATCCTCCAAGAGGTAATGAACATAGTGGTGATAAGACTCTAAAAGGGAATAGAGGAAATGGTGATACTCCACCTCCTTCACCTCCATCTTCCACTTCTTCTACCATTTCACAACCACCTCCAAATTCTCCAAAAGAACATGGTAAAATTCCTCCACAAACTTCTTTGCTTAAGCTTGATTTTAAGTTTGAATTGCCTATGTACAATGGAGAGGTAAATGCTCAGAAATTGGATAATTGGATTTGTCAGATTGAAGTTTATTGTAGGATACAAAGAATCCAAGATGATGAAACTAAGATTCGGCTTTCTTCTCTTAGATTGGAAAGTACACCACTCATTTGGTGGGAAGCCAACACTCAAGAGGACATGAAGAAGCATGGTAAAGTTTTATCCTCTTGGAATGATTTTGTTGTTGCAATTAAAAGGCAATTTTATCCATTAGCATACATGTAGAAAGCTATCATGGATTGGCAAAATTTTAGACAATCTAAAGGGAAAAGTGTGCAAAGATACACTCAAGAATTTAGAAGAAGAGCTTTGATTTTGGGTATAGATTTATCTTCTCAAGAAACTTTACTCAAATGCATTGGAGGACTGCATAGCTATTTGAGACAAACAATTCGCATGGTTAACCCTACAAGTCTAGATGAAGTTTGTGTACATGAAACTCATTTGGAAGAAAGAGGGAAGAATGCTCCTAAAGAGGGCAGCAAGAATCCATTTTTTAATGGAGACAAAGGAAAAAGGGAATGGAAAGAAGAATGCTTCAATCAAGAAAGAGTGATAAAAACTCTCATGTAAACATTGTTAAAAACATGGCCATGATGAAGACCATTGTTGGAAACTTCATCCTGAAATGAGACCCAAAAATTTCGACAACAAAACTAAACCAAAGACTGTTGCAACTACACAACATGATTTAGGATCCAATTTGGGAGATGAAACAAAAATCACAGCCATGGGTTTTCAAGGTAAGGACTCTATTGCCAATACTAGTTCTTCAAGTAGTAGCCTCAATGAAACTCAACATGAAAAAGAAAGAATAGAGCTTTTACACATAAGGGTAATTTCAAAACATACCAAGATAGATACTCTATTTGATATTGGTTCTCAAGCAAACCTCATTTCTGAAGACACTGTCAAGAAATTTCATTTGGAAACTACTCCTCATCCTACACCATATCCTCTAGGTTGGATATGTGAAAATTCCAAAT
>SNQJ01S0120043.1:0-23992 GCA_010110895.2 Picea sitchensis
CACTTCTTTCCGGTGGCAGGCAGACTGGTTGTTGAGCTAAGAAATTGTTCATTAATTTCCAGTTGCACATCCCCAACCTTGGCTCGGCAGCCATCGAAGGTTAACGCAAATTGTCGAGGCACGCTAGGGTTATAACCATCGAATTTTCTTATGAACGGGAGCCATACGAACTCATCCAGGTCACTATAAGCACCATCGAACATCAGCAATGCTTGGTAACCGTTGGGCTCGGCCCTTACGATTGGAGCCATCGCTTGTGTGCATAGTAGGGTTTGAATCAAACAATACAAAATGCAGGAGCAAAAATCGATAGGGCTTAACAGCTGCAAGCGTTCAAAGGGGAATGAATCAATGTAATGCGTGTGAAGGTGGTGGGATTACCACCCCCATGCAGTGTATAAATGGCTGAGTACAGAGTTGTTCCATCAATAATCATAACGTTTAAAACATATTAATCGGCCAACCCAAAATGGTGAATAACCATATCAACGTACCATTAATCAAATGTATACGAAAACCATATGTTAAATTAATGCGTCAAGTGTATAGTTCAATCCAACATAAAATCCAAAAGTTTCACCAACGTGCCAAGTGTAAAATATTGCCATTCAAATATGAAATCGAACTGATATGTGACCCATGCGTTTTTTAGCATAATCAAAGTTTATAAACATTGCAACCAATGACTTTATGAAATCGATAAGTTAAGAAGTTATGATAGTAAGGATCAAATTATATAAAACAAGATCAACCATGACCCTTATGAAATCGAATATAACCCATAACTTAATATGTTCAATGCCTTACCAAAGAAATCAAGTTGCGCAATCAAAGTAAATGGTCATAGTTTGAAAGTCATTCCAGCCATTTAATAGCAGACCAAAGGTAAGTACCAATCAGGATATCGAAATAAGCAGATCATGACAGTCCAAATAAAGATGGAGGGGTTTTCACGCTTTCAGTCGTGAAAACTAAATCGAAATCAATTTGCAAATGTCACTCGAAACGAAAATATCGTCTGTTTGCAAAATGCGACAAAAATTTGGAGTTCAAGAGACATAGGTGTAGGCAGCTTTTAGGGAAATTGAAAAAATTGAATTGGCTGCCAACAGATTCATATTTTCCTTTGGAGGATGGTCAGCGGATTTCATTAGAGGAAGATGAAAATTTTATCATGTGAAGAGTAAAAATATCTAGCTCTAAGGTATTGGAATGAGTAATTCCCAAACTATTGCAACACTCTTTATCCTTAGAGTTTTTATTTCTTGAGATGGATGATGGAAGGAATAAGGTTTTAGAGGTGGGAAATGGTGGTTGTATAGGTGGGAAGTTGGAATTATAACATTTGCAATGATATTTGAGGGTGAAGAAGGTGAAGGGAAAAAGGTAATGAAAAGTGGTGAAGAGTCTAGGGAGTGGGGTTTCCTTGGTGGTCGCCTAAGATGTAGGTGTAAACCAAATACTTGATTTGGAAGGAAATACTTCAGAAGGGAAATTCATGGGTTAGTGGGTTGTTATGGAACAACTTTGAAGTTGGACACAATAGGTGTGGGTTTCTATTCTTGGTTATAATGTGTCCTTTCACATTATTTCTTGGGGATTGATAGGGTTCTTATTCAATTATGAGGCATAATATTAATTCTTAAAGGAACATGGTTCATGGATAGTTATTTCCTATCCATGAAGCCATTGCATCCTTTATTTGATGCCAATGATGATTTTATGATGAAAAAACTAGTCTGGGTGAAGCTACCCACCTTATCCATGGATCTCTAGACAATACAATCCCTTTCAGTTATTGGGAATTCCATTGGTAAGACACTTTTAATTGATGATATATTTTTTACTAGTAATGTCGAGTATGTCGTGATATTTCTAATTAATATAGATTTTAGTCTTGGTCTTCATGAGTCAATGTATTTTGTAATGGGTGGTAAAAAAATATTCCTAGATTATCTATTATCAAAACATCCCATTTAGATGCATAAGGTGTCATGCCTATGGCCACATGCACAGTGATTGTGACAAGGTTTTCTTGAAAAAGTTTTGGAAAAAGAAGGATATATTGGATGAATATTATGGTAGGAAGGGTAAACCCATATATTCAATCTAAAGGGAAGATGTTAAGGAATGAGGTTGGAAGTTCATGGATTAGTTAGTATCCTAAAGGGAATTTTTTTGGATATGGGGGTTAAGGTGGAGGTCAACTTGCGAATTGAGTACCTTTCTATACCCTTGATTATAGGCTTGTGTTTAGTGTTGGGGAAAGATGATGGTTTGACTTAGGAGCTCATCTCGGTTGGTATGATCTATCCTCATCAAAGAAGAGAGAGTGTGGGAAATATTTAGTATTGGAGGATCTCCAACTTTTGGATAAGTCTAATACACTACTTCTTAATCTTCCTATGGAGTCATATACCATTCAAAATATGGAATAAGTAGTCAAATTTTGTGTGGAAACAAAGTAGGAGGTTATCTATAGTAGTGGGACTATCTCTTTGTAGAGTGATTTGAATTTTTTTTGGAGGGGATGTAAGAATCGATTCCCTTGATGTTTGGTCATTCGAGTGTGGTAAGACACTTTTAATTGATGATATATTTTTTACTAGTAATGTCRAGTATGTGGTGAGATTTCTAATTAATATAGATGTTAGTCTTGGTCTTCATGAGTCAATGTATTTTGTAATAGGTGGTAAAAAATATTCCTAGATTATCTATTATCAAAACATCCCATTTAGATGCATAAGGTGTCATGCCTATGGCCACATGCACAGTGATTGTGACAAGGTTTTCTTGAAAACGTTTTGGAAAAAGAAGGATATATTGGATGAATATTATGGTAGGAAGGGTAAACCCATCTATTCAATCTAAAGGGAAKATGTTAAGGAATGAGGTTGGAAGTTCATGGATTAGTTAGTATCCTAAAGGGAAATGTTTTGGATATGGGGGTTAAGGTGGAGGTCAACTTGCCAATTGAGTACCTTTCTATACCCTTGATTATAGGCTTGTGTTTAGTGTTGGGAAAAGATGATGGTTTGACTTAGGAGATCATCTCGGTTGGTATGCTCTATTCTCATCAAATAAGAGAGAGTGTGGGAAATATTTAGTATTGGAGGATCTCCAACTTTTGGATAAGTCTAATACAATACTTCTTAATATTCCTATGGAGTCGTCTATCATTCAAAATATGGAATAAGTAGTCAAATTTTGTGTGGAAAAGAAGTAGGAGGTTATCTACAGTAGTGGGACTATCTCTTTGTAGAGTGATTTGAATTTTTTTTGGAGGGGATGTAAGAATCGATTCCCTTGATGTTTGGTCATTCGAGTGTGTTCATTTTGTTGATAAGGAAATCCTATTGGTGGAGAAAATAGTCGAGTCACCTCAAACACCTTTATGAGGGGGGCTTTGCGTTAATATTGACATGGTCATTGTTACCCATGATTTTGGTCATCATGATGATGTATTTATGATGGTCTACTCAGGCTCTTCATAAGAACTTTCTCCTGAGAAAAGTTACTTTCTTCTCTTTCCAGAAATATCATTTTTGAAGGAGGTTCGCAGGCTGCTAATACATTTTCCTGCGATAATCACCTATTCTCGCAGACTACCTTAAGCTAGGGTGCGAGAAGTTCGCACTGTGTTGAACTGCTAGGGTGCAAACTCTTTCTAAATCAAGGAAAAAGATGAATTCTTGATGCTTCTAGAAGGGAATCTTCTAGAAGGATGAGATGGCACTCGAATGGTTATCCTAGTACTGGATTTCCTGATATTTTGGGATCATTCTTATCCAAGTAACTAATTCATTCTCTCCTATATATTAAGGGAATTCTCATGGAAAAGGTTAAGCAAGGTTAAGAAATATTGATTAGAGAATTAGTGAAAGAATTGTGTGAAGGACTAAAGCTACAACAGCTTAAAAACTCCAGCAAGTTTATCCAAAAGAGTTGATCTTCTTCATGCAAGTGAGCAAGTGTGTGTGTCAGAGCCAAGGGCCATCGAAAGGAAGTTTGAGACATCAAGGCTCAGGTTGTAATCTTCACTTTCCATAAATATGATACAGTAATATGTCCCTTTCCCATAAAGATATTTCCACTTTATTGTATAATTCCTTGATCATATACATAGATTGATTGTTGAATAGATCATGCTTTCTTCACTTTGGTTGGTTTGTGTTGTCTTGGTATTGACTGCACGAGAGAACTGGAGTGAAGAAGGACCAACAAAGACCATAGGAAGCAATAATAAGGTATGTTACTAGTTCTTGCCTCATATTTAATTCAATGGGAAAAATCTAGGGAAAGAGTCATGTTATGTCTTGCTTTGTTCTAGAACCAGTTGGATCTAGGGAGATCGGTTAGTGTCCGGACCTAGGGATTTATCCAATAACAAAATTGGCGACTCCACTGGGGAATCAATCACATTTTTTTTGTGGATTTTGATATTTTTCTGTGGCCATTTGCTCTGGTTTCACTTTTCTCCTGTCCTATCAATCTCTGAGTCTTCAGGATGTCCTGATAGACCCTCTGGTTCCAGAGGCCTTTTTCAATTTTGCTTCATTTTTCAACTTTTTTATTATGTTCAGGCATTATCGTACTGTACTTCATTGTAGCCTGCGAGAATTGGTAGAGTTCGCACTCTGCCTTTAGGTTTCAGTGCGAGGTTCTCGCACCCTGCTCAAGGGTCACCTGCGAGAATCAGTGATTCTCGCACTGTGTTATATTGCCTGCCTGCGAACACCATTTTTCAAAAGTTTGTATTTGAGTTTTGGTATTTCCAACTGCCCAGATCAGTTTGATTGCCTCTTATGAGTTTCTTGGACCATTGATTGATATCTTTCATGTCTTTGTTTGTGTGCATGAACAGTCTTAGGGTTCCAAGGCTTTTCCTTTCGTTTTGTGTCTTAACTTTCGTTTCTTGACTTTTCTTGGAAAAACCATTCTCTCTGACTTCAGAATCTGAGTGCGTTTGATTAGTTAAGAACCAGTGATTGGTTGAAAGTTGAGTTCTTGGTTTTTTCTCATTTGCTCATTGGTTTGAAAGATCATTTTCTTTTGCATTTGAAAAGACTTAATTGGTTTGCTCTTTATTTTTTCTTTCATTGAAAGAGTGGATTGGGTGTTTATCATTGCTTGATTCTTTGGTTTTTTATTTTCTATACTCTCATTGGCATAGTGAGGGTCCTTTTTGAAAAGTGAACCCAAAGTTTTTCTTTCAAAAAATTCTTTTCGTTTTAGAAAACATTGAAAATCAAATTATTGAGATTTTTGAAGTATTTGGAAAAGACACAATAGAGAATTGTCTTTTGATAAGTGATTGTTTGCATTTACATTTTAAAGGAAATTTTGCATTGTAGTATAAGGTTGATCTAGAAAACTTTCTCTCTTTCCCATACATAGGATTCATTGAACGAAAAGTGATATATTTCATTCTCATCCTTGCATTGTTGGGTCAGATTCATACAACATAAGTTTCATTTCTGTTACCTTTGAGTAAACAAAAACTCTTAATAACACTGCATAATCATAAAATTTATCTAGTAACTCTTTTCTAGGGCTCTATTACACCAACATTTAGCTAGGCTAGTGCTTTGGAGTAAGAAGAGAGATACACTCTCCAATAGCACAAAAAACACAATAGAATCATGTGTTAGGGAGTGTTAAATTCCATTTGCAACATCTTGTCCTGGGAAGCCCTTCTCACACAAGGCTAAAACAATAGGTCGCATTGATAATGGCAGAGTTACTCACCCTGCTTTGTTGATATCAATGTAGAGATTGCACGTATTATGGGGATCACTCGGAGGTATACCCACACTGATGAGTGGAAGCCTTTTGAGTTGATTGTGGGATAGATACCCTGCCCTTGCGTGTGGATCGGACTGTCGACTATTCCCCCAGGCTTTATTATTGTTGGTGGTGACCTTAGTGGCCTTTCTTTCTAGGTTCTTACTCAAGGTGACTGTGGAGGGGAAAGTCTTCAGGGTACCTGGAATTGACGTTGACCAAACTCACTCGGGCTCCTTGGAGGGTATACCCACGATTATGTGTGGGAGCTTGCACCGGGTTGTAAGTCTGTTAAGCAGGTCGTTAGCGTAAATTTTCCACCATAGCCTCGCCCCTTCTCATCTCGTTGTTACAACGTTGGATTTCATCACCAACTAGTGGCTTCGAAATTAGAAGGTCTTGTTTGCCTAGTGATTGCTTCCTAGATTTTGTTTATTAGCGTGTGTTATTTGTTTCTCCAAGTTGACTATCGGATTTTCTTCACGAAGTTTGTCACTTGTTTACAATAGCTCCTCCATGTCGTTCACGTAGAATGCAGGGTTTATCTCCAGAGCATCTGGACGGCTCTCAACCCTTGCCTACAGGTGCACCTGAGGGATTTCCTCGACAAAGTGAAGCCACAGTCGTCACCACCCCACAAGTGGATCAAACTGACTCTCTAGAACCTTTCTGAATTACCAATACTCGAGAGGATTTTTGACTTCACCCTGGTTCTGAACGACCTTTTATGCGACTGGATTCTTCTAGAGAATTAGTTTTTACATCTTCTGGATCACCCGTTGGGCCTTTTCCTGGCATAGAAGGCCAATATCCTTTTTGGTCTATTGGTGTTTTCCAATGAGACCTTTTTGTTCCAGGTTCTCCTATGATTTCTGAGATTAATCCACCTGTGATTTCTGAAATCTCTAACCTAGAGATAGTACCGTTAACTACTCCTTATCACTTTACTATCCCTGCCAAAATGGCTCATTTAACAAATACTCCGAGTGTCCCAACTGGGTTCACTGTGGCTGGTCTTGCTCCTATAAACACACAACGAACTCCCAATGTCACTCCAATACTCCCACCCCGATATCGGGCATTGAATGCTTCTGATCCAACACCTCCGCAAACCCCTTCAGGTTCTCCAAGTGATCCTTCTTTTCCTGGGCACCCTATTCCTGATTTTATTCTGACACTCCCTCAATTTCCTTCTGAAAATCCTAATCCTAGTGGAATTATCCCGTCTATTACACCAAACTTGCAGATTCTCGTTGGTGGACAAGGTGGTACGATTCAATTTCCTCTTACCGGACACATTCCAATTACTACACAACCTTCGATTAGAGCACAACTTCCAGTTGGCACTCCGCCTACGATAGGGGGAACAACCCCACCTTTTGGACAAAATATACCTCCTGCTTTGGCCCAATATTGGAATCAGATGATACAAAATCCTCCTCAAACGACTGGGGGGCAGCAGTTGCCTGTCCCTACTATAGGCCAACCATGTCCAGGTATACCAAATCCTATTTGAGGTACGAATTCTCAAACTCAAGGTTACAATCCCTCGAGTTACTATCCTCTCCAACCACCACCAAATTTGTCGGGGTCTTCCCATTATGCGCAGACTGCTTACGGTCCTACTGGTTTGCCAACAGGGCTTCCACCCCAAAGCCACCAGTACCCACAGGTAAATCGACAGTTACATTTTCTTGCCACTTTGGATATTCCGAATTTGTCTAGGATTTGAAATGATCGTATTCGTCACTCTCCCCAATGGCCTGCTATTCCGACCAAGCTTCCATCGGACATTCCTAAATTTGATGGAAAAGTGGGAGAGGACCCAAACAATCACGTTATGACTTTTCACCTATGGTGTTCATCCAACTCGTTGATGGATGACTCTATTCATTTACATCTTTTTCAACGAACCCTTATCGGTTCTGCTGCGAAGTGGTATATCGAATTGCCACGAGGTTTCTTCTCTGATTTCAACACCCTAGCTATGGTTTTCCTTACACATTACCAAATACCGATCCATTATGATATCGGGATTGAGATTTTGACTTCCTTCAAATAGAATAAAGGAACTCATATATCGGATCGTATCCATGAGTGGCGAAGGAGACGTCGTCTCATTAAACTTGAGCTCCCCGATCAGTTACTGGCAGAATGGTTTACAAAATCATTTGTGAACGAAATTGGTAAAGACATTGCCATGGGTGGCGTTGTCACGGAAGAGAAGGCTATAAGTCGTGCTCAATATCTTGATCTTCTTTATTCACAAACGGGAACTCTTTATGATTTACTACCTGATTTACCTCGTCCTAATGTTTCCAGCACTTCAACTACTCTAGCTTCCTCGCATGCGGCTGATGGTGTGATTGGTACTTCTCAAACTCAATCACATTTTGTTTCAAGCACAAACCCTAAATCTTCTTCTTCTAATGTTCAACATGCTCCATCTCCTGCCACTCCCACCGACAAAACTTCTGAGGTAAATGTTGTCCAATCTACCCCAGCTAGTAAAAATAAAAATAAAAAGGGGAGAGGTAAGAATAAGGAGGGAAAAAATAATACTCAAGCAGAGCAACCTAAAACTACTCCTGCTGAGGACCGGGATAAGCACAAACCCCGATACCCTTGACTTATTTGTGGTGATGATCACTACACGAAGGATTATCCATGATGTGCCGAGGTCACTAAGTTCCTTCAGGGAGCCCCGAAACCACTTACACCTGCTGTCTTGTCCCAACCCTTCCTGTCTCAACAACAAGCTCAGTTGGTCATTCACGACCAACCCTCCTCTTCTACAACATCATATGTTTTGATGTGTACTGGTGATTCTAAGAAAAACAACGTTGCACTTATGACTCGAGCCAAAGATTATTTTCCATCTAAGGAGAAGGTTGATGATTTACCTCCTACTTTGGTACAACCCTCTCCCGTGACTCCACCTACTAACAGTCCTCTTCATCTCGAACAACCGAACCTCGACACAGTTCTGTGACCCCCCCGAAAGGGTGTTGTACAGAAATCGGCTTTCAATACTCATGCTCGTGCGGCCCAAAACTATATTATTGTTGAATATCTAGCCCAAGCACCTTCATTGATGTCAACCCTTGAAGTCCTTCAGTCTTGTCCTGCACAACGGAAGGCCCTGTTGAAAGCTATAGGTGGAATCAACCCAACAGATACGAATTTAATAGTCTTTGACTTGGAAGATCACATTCCAAGGTTACCCCCTCAACTCACGTTTCAAATCCAAGTGGTTGTCTCAGACAAAAACATTTCTCGAACTGTTATCGACGAGGGTGCCTCGACTTGTGTTATGTCTATTGCTTGTTGGAAGGCCATTGGCTCTCCTCCTTTGAATGCATCCCAGAACACTCTTAAAGCCTTCAATGGCTCTGGTTTTAAGCCTTACGGTGTTCTTCCTTCATTTCCCATCACGTTAGAAGGTAAAATGTTCCAAGTTGAAGTGGAAGTCTTTGACGCTCCCCTTGATTATAATCTTCTACTTGGCCGCAGCTGGATCGATTCCATGCGCGTCGTTGTGTCAACACTTTTTTGTGTAGTACGTTTTCCTCATAAAGGAAAGGTTGTTACCATTGACCAACTTTCCTTCTTCAATCATGATACTCATACTGCAAACATACCATTTATTTCTAAAACCCCACCGGGTTATGAGAATGTTGGAGTAGGTCTTTTAAAGGACTCCTCATTAATGGGTACTTTTCCCATTCCACCACCCGATGTTCCACGCTCGTCAATTTCTTCTATCAACATGATCTCCACAATGCCTCATGAACTTCCTACGTCACATGACCCTTGGATAGTCCCTGACCCCAGAGATCATCTTCATTTTGGTGACGTAATGTCGTTAAGTCCGGTTGAGTCCGCCTATCAAGCCATTCAATCGGCCACACCTTCTACCCTTTCTCTTGATGAGTTGTCTCCCGATCCTTTTTGTGTTATTTTTCCCACTGACGAGATGATCATGTCAGTCATGGAGGACACCCCTTGGGATGATGGGCATCATCGTTCCATACTCTTTCTAGAACAACACACTCTTGAGAACTACCAATGGATTTCGACAACATCGATCATTGTCGTCATATCAACCATTTCTGGGTTTGCACATGATGTGTTTGCCAAAGGGAACCTTAGTAATATCTTGGCCACGATTCCCATTGACATATCCGTTAAACTTGGAATCGTTGAAAATGTCCATATTGGAGCTTCATGTTCTTCTGATGAAATCATCACCTATACGTCTCTTTTCAAAGAATTTCGTGACATCTTCGCCTGGAGCTACGATGAGATGTCAGGTATCGACCCTGCAATTGTTGTACATGAGATAAAGACATACCCGTGTTCTAAACCCGTCTGACAATGCCTTCGTTCAGTTCACCCACGTAAATCGGCTGCTATCAAGCTCGAAGTTGAGAAACTTCTGAAAGCTGACTTTATTTATCCGGTGGCTCTTACAGAATGGGTTTCCAATCCTGTCCCAATTGACAATAAAGGAGGCAGTATTCATGTATGTGTTGATTATAGGGATATTAACAAAGCTTGTCCCAACGAAAACTTTCCTACCCCCTTCGTCGATTAGATTGTGGATGATTGTGCCGGAAGTGAAATTTTCTCCCTCATGGATGGTTTCTCCGGCTATAATCAAATTAACATTGTTCCTGAGGATCAACATAAGACTTCTTTTATTTGTCCTTGGGGTAATTTTGCCTATTGGAAACTCCCTTTCGGTCTTAAGAATGCGGGCGCCACTTTTCAACGCGCTAAGACTTATCCTTTTCATGATATAAATCATATCGTTCAACCCTATTTGGACGATTTACCAGCTCATTCTATGCACAGAGTCGATCACCCTACCCACCTCCGAGCCATTTTAGTTCGTTGTTCATTCTATCGTATACGTTTAAATCCTCATAAGTGCGTTTTCTGTGTAGAATCTGGTCGTCTTCTAGGTTTTATTGTTTCGCGTCACGAGATCCGAGTGGATCCTTTGAAGGTTGAGGTGATCCTTAATCTCCCTCCTCCTTCTACACTGTGCCAGTTGCAAAGTTTGCAGGGGAAAGAAAACTTTCTTCGTCGTTTTATCCCTAATTACGCCGAGATAACTCATGGTTTTACGCGGCTACTAAAGAAATATTCAGAGTTCATCTGGGATACCATTGCTAACAATTATTTTGAAGCTTTGAAGTTGTCCCTAACGAGACCTCCACTTCTCTTCCCCCCCGATTACAATCACGATTATTTCCTTTATATTACTGCCTCAGAGTACACTATTGGCATGGTTCTCGTCCAAGAGGATGATGTGCACGATGAACATGTTATTTATTACTTGAGTTGAAGTCTCACACCAACTTAAATCAAGTATCAACATGTCGAAAAACTGGCCTTGGCTACCGTTCAAGCCGTCCAACGCTTTCGGCACTATATCCTCTCACTCAAGACTACGGTGATTTCTCATTGTAACCCTATGCAACATATTTTGACACGTCAATTCCTAGGTGGAAAATACTCCAAATGGATTGTCATACTCCAGGAGTTTGACTTGGAATTCGACCGCACCAAGTCTAAGAAATCCTTAGATTTTTCTAAGTTGATATGCGATTTTCCTCACTCTGCAAAGGAAAATGTAGTTGTTGATTCATTACCCGATGAATCTCTTTTCCTTATTAGCACTGAAGATATTTGGTATGGGGATATCATTATATATCTCGAAACCCATACTTTCGGGCCTGCTTTGTCTAGTACTGCACGACGTCGCATACACTATCAAGCTCATCAATACATTATCCTCGGGGATACTCTTTACCGTCAGGGAATTGACTCTATTTTTTGATGTTGTCTAACGTTCGATGAAGCCGAGAAAGATCTGAATGAATTCCATTCCGGAGCATTCGGTGGTCATATGTCTGGGTATGCTATTTCCCAGAAGATCTTGTGCACAGGGTATTTTTTTCCTTCTTTGTTTAATGACTACATTATTGTCGTTCAAAAATGCCATGCCTGCCAGACCTACAATCAGAAAATTCGGTCACATCCTGCTCCTCTTCATCCTGTGGTCTCAGTTGGTCCTTTTGCGAAATGGAGCATCAATTTCCTGACATGTCACCCTCACTCGGTCGGGGGGCATGGTTACATCATTGTAGTCGTTGATTATTTTATGAAATGGGTTGACGCGATGCCGACATTCGATAACACTGGAAAGGCTGCAGCCTTGTTTCTTTTTAATCACGTCATAGCTTGTTTTGGCGTTCCCCAAGCTATCATCACTAATCACGCTAGCCACTTTAGGAATTTTATGATGTCTGAACTTACTGAGAAGTTGGGTCTTCGTCATGATAAACCAACGCCCTATTATCCACAAGCTAACGGCCAGGTCGAAGCAATCAACAAAGTTCTCATAACTATGCTTCGATGGATAATAGGAATTCATAAAACAAGTTGGCCCACAATGTTGTTTTTGACATTGTGGGCGTACCGGACATCTGTCAAGTCCGCTACTGGGTTTACGCCTTTTCGGTTAGTCTATGGTGTGGAAGCCATTCTTCCTATAGAATGAGAGATACCCTCTCTGAAGCTAGTTGTTGAACTCCTACCCAACACTTCTGCTGAAGAAGAACGTCTATTGTATCTAACGCGATTAGACGAAACTCGACATGATGCCACCCTAGTAATAGAAGCCCAGAAAAAGCGTGTCAAGGCCCAATATGACAAGCATGTCAAGCCTTGCATTTTCTCTGAAGGTGACCTTGTTCTTCTCTATGAACATGATCGAGATTTGTTAGGAGTTGGGAAATTCGAACCCATGTGGTGAGGTCCTTTTACTATTCGTCGATTTTTGGAAAAAGGAGCGTATGAGTTGGTAGATTATGATGGTATCCCTTTGAGTGAACCCAGGAATGGGTTGTACTTGAAGAAGTACTATGCATAAATTATCTGTGCACAAGTACTTGTATTTTTATGTATCATACTTTGTGTGTGTTACTATAGCTTTCTTTTGTCGTTATCTGGTCTCTACCCTTATGTGACGTTGTGTTTGATTTCCAAATGTCGGAGTCTTCGCTACCCTATATTGCCTTCGCTGATGGTGCTAGCCGTAGTACTCAGAACCTTGCTTCTCAAATATCGTACCCCCCAAATCGATACATTAACAAATGCATTGGCTAATTATGTATTGGACAGACATTTGAATCATTTATAAGTCAAACACATCAAAATTAAAACAATATAAAGAAAATCGGTAGAAGCCATTTGTATATATAATGATCAAAAGAGTGTTTTACAAAAAGTTTGTCCGAAGACCAAAACATCAAAATTTGAAGCTCATAGCTTCTACAAAGTGACGTCATGGATGACGTTCATGGTAACACATGACTGCCCTGGCAACCCTACGGAGCAGTCGACTCATAGATGCTGATACCCCTAAAGTATGATGCTGATCATGTCGTGGAACCTCTTCCAGAGTCATCTCTGGAATGTCGGCAGTCAAGCCCTCTAGATTCTATTCCACCACTTGATAATCTTCAACATACTGTGGTGTTGCCGCTACCTCTCCTCATCGCTAGATGGGAGAAGTGTCGGGAGGTCTGTAAGGTCCAACATCTTTGTTATCAACAAACGATTTTGTATTAGTCTTCGGACGAACATATAAAACAAAAACATTTGAATATGATAAAAATTCAAAAACATTCAAAAAGAGAAAATGTGTATACTTCTTACCAAGGTCCCCCCACTGACCATCCTCTGGTAATACCGAATCTGGATCTCCTCAGAAATCTAGCCCAGCATAAGCGTAGTCATCAACCATCAACATCTGTGGTTGAAGCCACTCAAAGAAAGTATCATCATATTTGATGATCGGTCCTGCTACATGTCGGGACATGAGCTGACACCATCTTAGCATCTGCGGATCCCTGGGAGCCGGTAAATTCCACTCCACCTATAGCCTCAGTAATGGGACCCGCTCAAGGAAGAAGGATACCAGCAAAGATCCGTACCCGAATTTCTTCAGGTTGTCGCACCTGCACTTGGTCAATTGCTTTTTTATACTACGCAGCATAGCAACTACCCAGTTGAACACTCAAGGCTCAGTACACTCAATAGCATACTGGAAGTAACTCTGTAATGCCATGTGAGGAGCATAACTCCCAGCCATCTGAACTATAGTGAACAGGATAGTACGGAGGGTCAAATATCGTACCCCCCAAATCGATACTTTTCCTTTCTTTCTCTCAGCCTCAGGAATGCAGTGTATACGACAATACTCACTCATCTATAGCCCACCACCTCTACTACTGGTCAGGATCACATAGTACCCCCGTCGGGATAATCTGGTCAAAAAGTAAATGTCCTCAATGTCTAAGGACAATGTGTGGACCCCCACCTGAAACACCTGCTGATCAGGGTCCCACATACTGTTATTGGATAAATCCGTAGGTGCGGACACTAACCGATCTCCCTAGATCCACTTGGATCTAAAACAAAGCAAGACAGAATATGACTCTTTCCCTAGATTTCAACCATTGAATTAAGTAGGAGGCAAGAAATAATAACATACCTTATTATCGCTTCCTATGGTCTTTGTTGCTCCCGCTTCGCTCTAGTGCTCTCGTGTAGTCAAGACCAAGACAACACAAACCAACCAAAGTGAAGAAATCACAATCTATTCAACAGTCAATCTATGTATATGATCAAGGAATTATACAATAAAGTGGAAATAGCTTTATGGGAAAGAGACATATTATTGTATCATATTAATGGAAAGTAAAGATTACAACCTGAGTCTTGATGTCACAAACTTCCTTTCGATGGCCCTTGGCTCCGACACACACACTTGCTCACTTGCATGAAGAAAATCAACTCTTTATGGATAAACTTGCTGGAGTCTCTAAGCTGATGTAGCTTCAGTCCTTCACACAATTCTTCCACTAATTCTCCAATGAATATTTCTTAACCTTGCTTTTTTGCTTAAACTTTTCCATGAGAATTCCCTCAATATATAGGAGAGAATGAATTAGCTACTTGGATAAGTATCATCCCAAAATATCAGGAATCCAGTACTAGGATAACCATTCGAATACCATCTCATCCTTCTAGAAGCATCGAAAATTCATCTTTTTGCCTTGATTTAGAAAGAGTTCGCACCCTAGCAGTTCAACACAGTGCGAAATTCTCACACCCTGGCTTAAGGCATCCTGTGAGAATCATGCATTCCCGTAGGAAAATATACTAGCAGCCTGCGAACCTCTTTCAAAAATGATATTTCTGGAAAGAGAAGAAAGTAACTTTTCTCAGGAGAAAGTTATTATGAAGAGCCTGAGTACACCATCATAAATACATCATCATGATGACCAAAATCATGGGTAACAGAATGCCCCCCAAAGTATGAGGGTGGAACCAGTGATAGTCGATAGACTTTGTAAGCTGCATGTGTGTGCCGAGAACCAGGAGCACACCTAATCAGAAACCTGCCAACAACCAAGCATCTGTAGAATATCATATATATCATTTCTGAGGTAGGCATTTCCATACTCAGATCACAGACTGATGACATTATAGACATGGGTCATGGCCACCAATCATACATTGTGGTTCCATGACGTCAAAATATAGCATAGCCACCGGAATACATCGTGGATCTATGCGAGAAATTTCAAATCAAGACGACATAGCCACGAGACATACACAGTGGATCTATGTGTCGCAAATTATACATAATCCATCACAACCTGGATCACAAAGATGATATCTAGAGTCTTCAATCTCATCGCCCAAAGTATGAATCTAACCATGTGATTACATGTGTTGAAGTCGAACATGGTAGAAACCACTTGATTGCCGTTCATTGATGAAACCGTTAACAAGTGCGAGGGAAATCACCATTGATGTCAATGACTCCCAAGGTACCATAGTACAATCCATCGAGTCTGAATAAATGAGTTGAATTCGAACATCCAATGGAATCATTCAATCAGGGGTCAATGATGGAAACCCACTGTCGAAAGCGTGGAAACTTGCCATTGAGGCATGCAAGCTCCAAGGTACTAAATAATTTCTAAGTCTTGATTCCAGATAATGAGATGAATTCAATGGAACAAAACTCATCACAGGAGAGCCTTGATGTATCCCCCATCAATGACACGAAATGAGTAACATATTTTGAAAGTGAAACAGAGTAGGACTTGGACACAGGGAAGGCTGACACAGAGAGAATGGATAACTGCAGATGGCCGACTCCATATAGGTTTTAGATGGACTTCTCTTGAACATATGAACGACACGACCAATGATTTGACAACATTGACTCAAAGACAACACAGGGAATGACCTTGTATCAAATCGAATGAGAGATAAATGGATTTCCCGAACCGGCTTCAAATGATGAATAGGGGGTGTCATGTTCAAGAGCGACACTTACTGCCATTCAATACGAAGATGAAAACATATCCCTTTCCCAAATTTTTCCCCACCATTTCTGGCAAGTACCTCTTTATTTTTACGCAAGCTTGAGGAGGATAACATATGCTTGTTGATATAAGCTCATCCTTCAGACGAGTCCCTCGGAGTATGTTTAACGAACCCTAAGAAGGAGTGGTTCGATCCCATCACGGGTCTGTCAATGTTTGTTTAACGAGTCCAGAGATAGAAAACTCGAAGGTTTTTCAAGATTATAGAGTTTGAAAAAACACTTAAAAGAGAACTCTCTCAGTTCCTTTTTCTTAAAATAGTCTAGACGAGACCGAAAAAGAGATAAATTATCACTCACCAGACGCTTATTTCAAATACTTTATCGAGCGTGAAAATAGCAAGGTCGCTCGACGATCTTTTCATGTTTAGAGAGCCTGAAAAGAGCTTAAAGAGGACTCCAGGGGGGTTCCTTTTTCGTATAACCTTGTTGAGCCCGAAAAAGTGATAAAAGTATGCTCGATCATGTTCTCATGTATTTAGGAGCTCAAGAACGGACAAAAAGGACGCTCGAGGTTTTATGTAAAAACCATAAAAAATAATCAAAAACACGCGATAACAAAGAAAAACATGTCTGTATCCCTGTATTTAATCATCAAAATCATCTTGCATGCAAGTCATTACACTCAACATGACATTAGGGATTAGGTTTAATCGATAAATAATCATAAAAAACCAAAATGATATAGTAAGAGTAAATAAAATGAGTAAATACTCTTTTTACCATACCATTTTTACATTTCCACTATTGAGCTCAAAATACCCCTCTTTTACCCTCCAAGTTTGGCATCATATTGCGGGAGCTACGAGAGACCATTCAGCAAGCCGTCTATGAGAGTTAGGTAAGTTCTTCGTAATTAACACTTTCGTGGTTTAAATTTGTAATTTCATTGGTTAAATTTGCATTTTTAAGTTGATTTTTTAAACCCTACATGCACGCTGTCATTCTCGCAGGCAGACCATACGGGGCCTGCGAGAATGAGGCATTCTCGCAGGTGAGCCTAAAGCCACCTACAAGGTTCTCGCACTGTGCAAACAGGGCACCTGCGAGAACCGCAAAGACCAAAAAATTTTGAAATTTTTACCCAATGAAAAAAGATTCAAAGCATGAAAAAAAGTTATTAATCCTCTTATTGTGTTCCTTATGCAGATAATTGGCTATCAACATGGTGCTAGAGTGGCGTGAAAGGGAACATGAAGAGAATAATGCAATGGCCAAAAATCATCCACCTACCATAGCTGATTTGAGAGATTGTGGGCTCTTGAAGTACTTTCGCATCCTAGGCATGAGGGCCCAAGTCAGACTATTAGAGTACCTGGTGCGTATGTGGGACCCAGATCAGAAGGTGTTTCATGTGGGGGTCCACACATTGTCCTTAGACATTGAGGACATTTACTTTTTGACTAGTTTGTCACAGTGAGGGTACTATGTGAGTCTGACAGGTAGTAGAGGTGGTGGGCTAAATATGAGTGAGTACTGCAATTTGTACTGCGTACCCGAGGCTGAGAGAAAGAAAGGAAAAGTGGCTATCTGGGGGGTACAAGACTTGAACCTCCGTACTATCATTTTCACTATAGCTCAGATGGTTGGGAATTATGCTCCTTATATGGCATTACAGAGTTACTTCCAGTATGTTATTGAGTGTAATGAACCTCAAGTGTTCAACTGGGCAGATGTTGTGTTGCGCAGTATAAAAAGGAAATTAACCAAATGTAGGCGGCATGACCTGAAGCAATTCGGGTATTGATCTTTGTTGGTATCCTTCCTCCTTGAGCGGGTCCCATTACTAAGGCTACAGGTGGAGTGGAATTTACCGGCTCCTAGGGATCCGTGGATGCTAATATGGTGTCAACTCATGGCCCAACACGTATCAGGACCGATCATCAAATATTATGATACTTTCTTTGACTGGCTTCAACCACAGATGTTGATGGTTGATGACTATGCTTATGATGGGATGGATTTCTGAGGAGATCCAGATTTGGTGTTACCAGAGGATGCTCAATGGGGGGACCTTGGTAAGAAGTACACACATTTTCTCTTTTTAAATGTTTTTGAATTTTTTATCATATTCAAATATTTTTGTTTTATATGTTCGTCCAAAGACTAATACAAAATCATTTGTTGATAACACAGATGTTGGACCTTACAGACCTCTCGGAACTTCTCCCATCCAGCGGCTAGGAGAGGTAGCGGCAGCACCACAGTATGCTGAGGATTATCAAGTGGTGGAACAGAATCTAGAGGGCCTGACTACAGACATTCCAGACATGACTCTGGAAGAGGTTCCACGACGCGATCATCGTCATACTGTAGGGGTATCAGCATATATGAGTCGACTGCTTTGTAGGGTTGCTAGGGCAGTCGTGTGTTACCGTGAACGTCATCCATGACGTCACTTTGTAGAAGCTATAAGCTTCAATTTTTGACATTTTGGTCTTCGGACAAATTTTTTGTAAAAAACTCTTTTGATCGTTATATATACAAACGGCTTCTACCAGTTTACTTTATATTGTGTGAATTTTGATGTGTTTGATTTATAAATGATTCAAATGTCTTTCCAATACATAATTAGCCAATGCATCTGTTAATGTATTTAGACATCTAGGAATATGTTGATATTCAATGTGATCAAAATAACGTTCCAAGAGGCGAATTCATAAATACACCCATAGACTTCGAATAGAGTAGACATTACTTAACTGTAGTACAACAAGATGCGATTCAAGTCGCACAACCAAATGGCGAATTCCGAGTGAGATAGCATCAATCAATAATTCAATAACGGCGCTATACTCTGCAATGTTGTTGGTCGCATGGCCGAGGCATACACCTCGTAAAGATACAAGTTCGTTTGTTGGGGTATAGATTTCCCACGCAGCGGAAGCAAGGTTCCGAGTACTACGGCTAGCACCATCAGCGAAGCCAATATAGGGTAGCGAAGAATCCGACATCTAGAAATCAAACACAACGTCAGATAAGGGCAAAGACCAGATAACGACAAAAGAAAGCTATAGTAACACACACAAAGTATGATACATTATAATACAAGTAATTGTGCACAGATGATTTATGCATAGTACTTATTCAAGTACAACCCATTCCTGGGTTCACTCAAAGGGATACCATCATAATCTACCAACTCATATGCTCCCTTTTCCATAACTCGACGAATAATATAAGGACCTTGCCACATGGGTTCGAATTTCCCAGCTCCTAACACATCCCTATCCTGTTCATAGAGAAGAACAAGATCACCTTCAAAGAAAACGTAAGGCTTGAAATGCTTGTCGTATCGGGCCTTGACACGTTTTTTCTAGGCTTCTATTACTAGAGTGGTATCACGTCGAGTTTCGTCTAATCACATTAGATACAATAGACATTCTTCTTTAGCAGAAGTGTTGGGTAGGAGTTCAATAGCTAGCTTCAGAGAGGGTATCTCGCATTCTATAGGAAGAATGGCTTTCACACCATAGACTAACCGAAAAGGCGTAAACCCAGTAGTGGACTTGACGGATGTCCGGTACGCCCACAATGCCGAAAACAACATTGTGTGCCAACTTGTTTTATGAATTCCTATCATTCGTCGAAACATAGTTATGAGAACTTTGTTGATTTCTTCGACCTAGCCGTTAGCTTGTGGATAATAGGGCGTTGAGTTATCATGACGAAGACCCAACTTCTCAGTAAGTTCAGACATCATAAAATTCCTAAAGTGGCTACCGTGATCAGTGATGATAGCATGGGGAACACGAAAATGAGCTATGACGTGATTAAAAAGAAACAAAGTTGTGGTCTTTCCAATATTGTCTAATGTCCGCATCGCCTCGGCCCACTTCGTAAAGTAATCAACGGCTACAATGATGTAACCATGCCCCTCGACTGAGTGAGGGTGACATGTCATGAAACCGATGCCCCATTTCACAAAAGGACCAACTGAGACCACAGGATGAAGAGGAGCAGGATGTGACCGAATTTTCTGGTTGTAGGTCTGGCAGGCATGGCATTTTTGAACGACAGTAATGCAGTCGTTAAACAAAGAAGGCCAAAAATACCCTGCGCATAAGATCTTTTGGGCAGTATCATACCAAGACATATGACCACCACATGCTCCGGAATGACAGTCATTCAGAGCTTTCTCAGCTTCGTCGAACATTAGACAACATCGAAAAACATAGTCAATTCCCCGACGGTAAAGAGTATCCCCGAGGATAATGTATTGACGGCCTTGATAGCATATACGACGTCATTCAGTACTAGACAAAGCAGGCCGGAAAGTCTGGGTTTGGAGATATATAATGATATCCCCATACCAAAGATCGTCAGTGCTAATAAGGAAAAGAGATTCATCAGGTAATGAATCAACTGCTACATTTTTCATTGCAGAGTGAGGAAAATCTCATATCAACTCAGCAAAAATTAAGGATTTCTTAGACTTGGCACGATCGAATTCCAAGTCAAACTCCTGGAGTATGAAAATCCATTTGGCTTATTTTCCCCCTAGAAATTGACGTGTCAAAATATGTTGCATAGGGTTGATGTGAGAAAGCACCGTAGTCTTGCGTGAGAGGATATAGTGCCTGAAGCATTGGACGGCTTGAACGGCAGCCAAGGCCAGTTTTTCAACATGTTGATACTTGATTTCAGTTGGTGTGAGACTTCGACTCAAGTAGTAAATAACATGTTCATCGTGCACATCATCCTCTTGGACGAGAACCATGCCAATAGTGTACTCTGAGGCAGCAAGATAAAGGAAATAATCATGACTATAATCAGGAAGAAAGAGAAGTGGAGCTCGCGTGAGGGACAACTTCAAAGCTTCAAAATCATTGTTGGAAATGGTATCCCAAATGAACTCTGAATATTTCTTTAGTAGGCGCGTAAAACCATGAGTGATCTCGGCGTAATTAGGGATGAAACGACGAAGAAAGTTTGCTTTCCCCTGCAAACTTTGCAACTGGTGCAGTGTAGAAGGAGGAGGGAGATTAAGAATCGCCTCAACCTTAATAGGATCCACTCAGATCCCTTGTCGCAAAACGATAAAACCTAGAAGACGGTCGGATTCTACGCAAAAAACTCATTTATGAGGATTTAAACATATACGATATAACTGACAGCGAACAAAAATGGCTCGGAGGTGGGTAGGGTGATCGACTCTGCGCATAGAATGAGCGGGTAAATCATCCAAATAAGGTTGAATGATATGCTTGATATCATGAAAAGCATAAGACATAGCACGTTGAAACGTCGCGTCTGCATTCTTAAAACCAAAAGGAAGTTTCCTAGAGGTAAAAGTACCCCAAGGACAAATAAAGGCAGGTTTATGTTGATCCTCGGGAGAAATGTTAATTTGATTATAGCAGAAGAAACCATCCATGAGAGAGAAGATTTCACTTCCGGCGCAGTCATCGACAATCTGGTCGACGAAAGGGGTTGGAAAGTTGTCTTTTGGACAAGCTTTGTTAATATCTCTATAATCAACACATACACGAATACTGTCACCTTTCTTGTTAATTGGGACAGGATTGGAAACCCATCCTGTAAGAGCCACCGGATAAATAAAGCCGACTTTAAAAAGTTTCTCAACTTCAAGTTTGATAGCAGCCGCTTTACGTGGGTGAACTGGACGAAGGCATTGCCGGACGGGTTTAGCGTCAGGGTATGTCTTTATCTCATGTACAACAATTGCAGGGTCGATAACTGGCATTTCTTTGTAGCTCCAGGTGAATATGTCACGAAACTCTTTGAATAGGGATGTATAGGTGACTGTTTCATCTAAGAAACATGAAGCTCCAATATGGACATTTTCGACGATTCCAGGTTTAACGGATATGTCAATGGGAATCGTGGGAGAGATATTACTGAGGTTCCCTTCGGGAAACACATCAGGTGCAGACCCGGGAACGGTCGAGATGACAACAACAGTCGACGGAGTCGAAATCCATTGGTAGTTCTCAAGAGTGTGTTGTTTCAGAAAGAGTATGGAACGATGATTCCCATTGTCCCAAGGGGTGTCCTCCATGATGGACCTGATCATCTCGTCAGTGGGAAAAATGACACGAAAAGGATCGGGAGACAACTCATCAAGAGAGGGGTTAGAAGGTGTTTCCGATTGAATGGACTCATAAGAAGATTCAACCGGACTTAATGGCATTGCGTCGCTGAAACGAAGATGATCTCCAAGATCAGGTACTATCCAAGGGTCGGAAGACACCAGAAGTTCGTGAGGCATGGTGGAAATCATGTTGATAGAAGCAATAGACGGGCGGGGAACATCGGGCGGAGGAATGGGGAAAGTATCCATTAACGAGGAGTCCTTTAAAAGGCCTACACCGACAATCTCATAACCCGACGGGGTTTTAGCAATAAACGGTACGTTACCAGTATGAGTATAAGAATTGAAGAAGGCGAGTTGGTCAATGGTAACAACCTTTCCTTGATGAGGGAAACGTACTACACGAAAAAGTGTCGACACAACAGCGCACATGGAATCGATCCAGCTGCGACCAAGCAGAAGATTATAATCAAGGGGAACGTCAAAGACTTCCACTTCAACTTGAACCATCTTACCTTCTAGTGTAATGAGAAACGAAGGAAGACCACCGTAGGTCTTAAAACCGGAGCCATTGAAATATTTAAGAGTGTTCTGGGATTCATTCAAAGTAGGAGAACCAATGGCTTTCCAACAAGCAAGAGACATAACACAAGTGGTTTTACGGATTCATTCATTAAAAGAAGGACCACCTGGAGAACCGGATGGGGTTTGCGGAGGTGTTTGAATAGAAGCATTCAACAAAGCATTCAACGCATGGTATCTAGGTGGTAGTGTCGGAGTGACATTGGGCGTTCACTGTGTGTTTATAGGAGGAAGACCAGCTGCAGTGAACTCGGTTGTGACACTCGTAGTAGCTGCAAGATGGGCCATTTCGGCAGGGATAGTAAAGTGATAAGAAGTAGTCAACGGTACTGTCTCTAGGTTAGAGATTTCAGAAACCACAGGTAGATTAATCTCAGAAATCATAGGGGAACCTGGACCAAAAGAGTCTTGGCGGAAAACACCTGTAGACCAAAAAGGATCTTGGCCTTCTATGCCAGGAAAAGGCCCAACGGGTGATCCAGAAGAGGTAACAACTAATTCTCCGGAAGAATTTAGTCATCTAAAAGGGTGCTGAGAATCACTAGGAATTCAAAAATCCTCTCGAGTATTTGTAATTCGAAAACGTTCTAGAGAGTCAGTTTGATCCACTTGTGGTGTGGTGACGACTGTGGCTTCACTTGGCCCAAGAGATCCCTCTGGTGTTCCTGTAGGCAAGGGTTGAGAACCGTCCAGATGCTCTAGAGATAAACCTTGCATTCTATGTGAACGACGTGGAGGAGCTATTGTAAATGAGTGACAAACTTCGCGAAGAAAAATCCTATGGTCAACTTCGAGAAACAAGCAACACGCGCTAGTAAAAAAAATCTAGGAAGCAATCACCAGGCAAACAAGACCTTCTAATTTTGAAGCCGCTAGTTGGTGTTGAAATCCAACGTCGCAACAACGAGACGAGAAGGGGTGGGGCTATGGTGGAAAAGTTATGCTGACGACCTTCTTAACGGACTTACACCCGGGTGCAAGCTCCCACACATAATCGTGGGTATACCCTCCAAGGAGCCCGAGTGATTTTGGTCAACGTCAATTCCAGGTACCGTGAAGACTTTCCCCTCCACAGTCACCTTGGGTAAGAACCT
>SNQJ01S0120044.1:0-14197 GCA_010110895.2 Picea sitchensis
CTTTCCCGGGTAATTGGCTCAAAATTTTCTGATGCCGAATTGCATTTATGCTTCCCCCAGATACCAAGAGAGAAGTAATGATGGTCTTATAAAACCTTGACAATGAACGTGTTGCATGAATAATGGACCTGTCTTCCTACGTATGGATAGTGAATTCAACAAGGTTGTCTTCAGATGTAAGTAAGTTTAGCAAGGCTTATAGTAGAATCTGGGTTGAATTTGGGTGTTGTCAGTGCATAAAATTCAGATAGAAATGGAATGAAAAACATAAATAAAATAAGGTTAACATTGATCATTCAAGACACATATAAATGGAAAAAAAATTTAAGGTTTTTGAAGTACCCGTGAGACAAGTCGGTTCAGATTTGTGTATGTGGGAAATTCAATGTCCAAAGAACGATGACACATGTCATAAATTGTTTCATTATTGAGGAGAATGGCCACATCGGTGTGTTCCAGAAGAGAGTGGAGGAGCCAGTTCCATAGAGAGTAGTCCCAGAAAAGGGCAATTGCTGTCAGAGTAGAGAAGTTACACTCATTCTTAGTGCTTAGCAGTTATAGAGTCCCAAAAGGAGTAGTTGCAAAATACAAGAGGGAATAGCTGCATAGAGAGTGGAGGACCTACTCTTAAAGAAAAGAGCCAGATAGTGATTTGTAGTAAGAAACCTAATCCAACTTGTGATTTGAGAAGACTAAGTTGTAGCAAAGAAAGTGTACAAGTGTAGTACAATTGAACATGTCTCAGGAGATGAAGAAACACTAAAAAGATATACAGTTATGACTAGGCAGAGAGTGCAGTTGATAGAAAGTGCACTAGAGGGTGTTGCCTCATCTTGAGATCAATCAGGATTCATGGAAGCAGACTTCTATAAAACTGTGTATTGCAGAGGTAGAATATATTGTAGCCAATTACGCAATTCATGGAAGCAGTGAGGCTTCAAAGGTTTCTCGCAAGATTTCATCTGAGACATGGTGTAGATGAAGAAGCTAGGCTTCAATACATAGACGAGCAAGATGGTGTAGACTTCATCCCAACATGCCTCATATGGTCAGATGAATGAACCAAGACATTGGTTTCACAAGAAAACCTTAATATGTCTTGTGAGACATTGAGTCCATGAGGGAACCTTGATATGTATTAGACATTGGTTTGATGAGGAAACCTTTATATGTCAAATAAGGTCAAAGATGAAATTCACTTTCTATAATATTCTAGATATAAAAAGTATGTAGAACATAAATAAATATCTAGAAATGGCAGATGAACAACAATATAAGAAGAACAACACCACGATAATACCAAAATGATAACAAAATAACACCAGAAATAGAACTTTGATTACCGAGATCGATGTTCACTTGCCTCTTTGAGGGGGCAACCTCCAGTAGAGTAGATCTCTATTACAATAATATCCCAGACAAAAGTTCTCATACCCTCGACTCCTATTTATACTAAATATGTCTATCAAAAGAACCAGCTAGAGGAAGATCCTTATAGAAGTGGAAGCTTCTATTAGGTATTCTTACATTGGACTTATTCTTACTTATTGCTAGGCCTTATTAATATTGACCTTTATTACATGGAAATATATTATTCTACCTACATGAGGGGTTAGGTCCCTAACATGTCCTCCCCCTTAAAAAAAACCTTGTCCTCAAGGCTTGAGATGGGGAAATTGCCGCAGAATGGTAGCTGGTTCCCAAGTGGCATCTGCCGGAGTTGTATCTTTCCATTGGACTAACACTTCCTTGATGGTTCACTGACACAGTCGATGCTCACACTGGTCCAAAAATGCTTGTGGTTATAGCCAAATGGAGCCTTCTTCGTACAACTCAGGAAGGTTGGTTTGAGTTTGGCACTTAGTTCCAATCACCTTCTTTAAGCAGAAAACATGAAAAACAGGATGGAGATTAGAATGACTGGGAAAAGCTAACTGATAGGCCACTTGTCCCACATGCTTGAGAGCGATATAAGGACCATAAAATTTGGGTGCCAGTTTCTGACAATGGTCAGACTTGAGGGAAGTTTTCTTGTAAGGTTGCAGTTGAAGAAACACCTCATCCTCTTCTGCAAATTGATGTTCAGAGCGACCTTGATTTGCTTGTTGTTTCATGCGATTTTGGGCCATGAACAAATTCTCTTTGAGGGTACGAATAATAGCTTCTCAAACTATAAGTGTTTGGTCAACCGTCTGGACCTTCGAGACACCTGACAAATATGAGAGGACTGAAGGTGGCTTTTGTCCATATACCACTTTAAAAGGAGTCATGTGCATAGCTGTATGGTACGAAGTGTTGTACCACCATTCAAATAGTGGTAACTATTGAGCCCACTGATTCGGCCTTTCCGAGGAAAAACACCTCAAATATGTTTCCAAACATTTGTTGACAACTTTAGTTTGACCATCAGTATGGGGATGATAAGCTATACTGAGATGCAATTGGGTGCCTTGTAGCTTGAACATTTCTTGCCAAAAAATTGCTGGTGAAAGTTGGGTCGCGACCAGAAACAATAGAATGTGGCATGCTATGAAGCTTGAAGACCTGATCCATGAAAATTTGAGCCACAATAGATGCTGTAAATGGGTGTTGAAGAACAAATAAATGAGCATACTTGTAAATACAATCAACTACCACCATGATGACTGATTTATTTCCCGATTTAGGTAAGCTGAGAATAAAATCCATAGAGATATCCCGCCAAATAGCAGGTGGAATCAGAATCAGTTGTAGTGTGCCAGGAGATTTGACAGTTTCACCCTTGTTTCATTGACATACATCACATTCAACCACAAAATTATGAATTTTCTGTTTCATACCCTCCCAGAAAAAAAGAGCGTTTGACCTGGTCATAGGTTTTGGTAAACCCAGAGTGCCTAGTTGTGGGTGTAGCATGAAGCTTAGAAAGTACCTCAGATTTAAGTTTTGGATGTTTACTTAAATACAAATGACCTTTGTATCAAATCTCATCATTGAGCCAAGAGTACACTGGGGAAACTGGAGAATTGGACTGAAATTGTTGTATCGGATACGAACTTTTGGGATCGTGTAGCCATTCCTGGCGAACAACTTGGAGCCAATCTGGTACAATGAAAGAGAGAGAAAAAATAGACCCTTCATCTTCATATTTTCTATAAAGTTCATCAACAACCACATTGTCTTTTCCTTTTTTTAAATGATCTCATAATCATATCCAAAGAGCTTAGTCACCCATTTTTGTTTCTCAGGGGAGGAAAGGCGCTATTCCAGAAAAATACTTGAGGCTTTGATGATCTGTATTAATTTGGAAGTGTTTCCCCAATAGATAAGGTCACCAAACATCCATTGAATGAAGAATAGCCAACATTTCCTTTTCATAGATTGATTTGCCAAAATTTCTCTCAGACAATTGTTTGCTGGTAAAGGCCAAAGGCTGACCCTCTTGCATAAGGACATCGCCAATTCCTTTCCTAGAAGCATCACATTCCATGACAAAGGTCCTTTCGAAATCAGGAAGGGCCAAGACTGGAGTGGTGCACATGGCCATCTTCAAGATTTGAAAAGCCTGAGCAGCTACTGGAGTCCAAGTGAAATAATTATTTTTAAGGAGTGCAGTGAGAGGTGCTACAATCTTTACATAATTCTTAACAAACTTGCGATAATAACATGTTAAACACATAAATCCCCGTAATTTTTTGAGAGTCTTTGGGTGAGGACAATCTTGCATAGCTTCAATATTTTTAGGATCCACCCTGATGCCATTCTTGCCAACAAGATGACCCAAGTACTCTACTTCCGAGGCACCAATAGATAAGGTCACCAAACATCCACGAAATGAAGAATAGCCAACATTTCCTTTTCATAGATTGATTTGTTAAAATTTCTCTCAGACACTTGTTTGTTGGTAAAGGCCAAAGGCTGACCCTCTTGCATAAGGACAATGCCAATTCCTTTCCTGGAAGCATCACATTCCATGACAAAGGTCCTTTCGAAATCAGGAAGGGCTAGGACTGGAGTGGTGCACATGGCCATCTTCAAGATTTGAAAATCCTGAGCAACTACTAGAGTCCAAGTGAAAGAATTCTTTTTAAGGAGTGCAGTGAGAGGTGTTGCAATCTTTCCATAATTCTTAACAAACTTGCGATAATAAACTGTTAAACCCATAAATCCTTGCAAGTTTTTGAGAGTCTTTGGGTGAGGCCAATCTTTCATAGCTTGAATCTTTTTAGGATCCACCTTGACGTCATTCTTGCCAACAAGATGACCCAAGTACTCTACTTTCGAGGCACCAAAAGCACATTTAGATTGTTTGAGGAAAAGTTGGTGCTGAGAGAGTAGATGTAGAACTCAATCCAAATGAGCAAGATGGTCTATCCCATGAGCAATATGGTATCATTTCCCAACAATCACAGTTTCAGGTCCCGAAAATGGAACCATTTGTTAGCATAGGGGTATACCCAGGGTTCAACGCTACAACAACGCACAAACAAAACCCTAACTACTAGCCCTTTCGACAACACCTGTGAAGTAGATGAAGTCTCTCCCAAGGTAGAGTCAGGGGTGGTTGCAGGACGCAGGTGTCTGCAACCTTGGCTGGGACATAGATCTGTGATTACACCCTTAACAAAGCACTTAGCATCAATAGTTCACCTAGAATTAACCCTTATCTCACTTCGCAGATAACACAGAGCATCGCGGTATTCACTTAGATATAAGATAATTCAACACTCACCTGATGGCCCCCAACACTCACCTGTGACTCGTCCCGAGGCACTTCAGATATGATCCTCTTGTTGTACTTCGACTTTGGAATGCGAAGTGCAACCCTTGCTTTTTGCTTTATGCCTCCTTTCCATCCTTGTGCAAACTGTCTTTTCTATGTCTGGTACCTAGTTTCAACTACACCTGGTATCTGGACCCTTTTTCGCATGCTTCTACTGATAGCTACGTGGCAACTGGTTGTCATAATACAAATTCAGCTGACTCCCATTCACCAATCCTTCTTTCCAGTCTCCCTTCAATGTCTTCAACTGCACAACTCCTCCTTCTGTAACATAGGAAATCTCAGCAACAGTCTTCTTGCAACGGACATGGAGCCTCTATTAACTCCATTCTATCCATTTTGGTGTTGTCCATTGGTCTAGTGGTAACCCATAAATGTTTTTTGACCCGTTCGGAGCGGCAATCGAATGGATATATTGGCCTCCAATGACTATATCGCTTCGCCATGGAGAAGTGACCCATGTCGTTGTTCTGATATCCTGGTGAAGTTCAAATTCTGCAATTTTTCTTTCTGCGATGTTCCATCTGGAATCTCCTGTAGTTTTTCAATCTTTTCCCTCTTATTACTTAAATTTCTATCCTTCTTCCCAGTGATCTTCAACTCGGTCTATTTTTTTCCATTTTGATTCCTATCTTCCTTTAGCATAGTCACTGCGCGCTGTTGAGAGTCTTTCAGGGGTAATACCTCTTCTGTATCTAGAGTAAGTACTTTAGTCTTCTGTGAGACTCCTGACAGTCTTTTAGCTTTGACATTGGGGTCTCTAATGTCAAGGGGCTTAGATCTGTTCTTCTATTCCTCAATCAACTGCGTGATCTTTCTGGTCATGAAGTATTTTAAATCTTGTCTCTACTGTTCTAAATTTTTTTCTTCTTCCTTCTTTCTGGCTTGATCTCTTTCAATCCAAGGATTTCCAAGTAACATAGTAAACAGGGTGCTGTCCTCAATAAATTTGATAATCTCAAAATCTTCCTCTGTCGAAGTTCCATTGACATTCATAGATATCTGAGTAAGCCTTTGAATAATCCTATTCCTCTTAGGGATGGAGTCATAGTAGGCCTTCCTATATCTTCCCAAGTTCTTTCTGTCATGACATTCACCTATGTTTCCTCATCCAGAACACAGTCGATGTCGAAGTCTCCAATTCTTACTTCAATTTGCTCTTTTTCGTTAAAGATCTTTGATAATCTAACATGTCGGTGATCATTCAAGGTTCCTTGCATATGAAATAGTATCTTTTTTGATTCTCTCTAGGGTTCAACTATTTCTGGATCTGCCTTAGGGTTTTCTTGGTTCAGATTCATGCCTTCAAGCTTAGCAATAATTCTAGGGCAATCCAACACTTCATAGTCTAAAGCTTTGCAACAGAGACAACTAGATCTTCCACTAGGGCATTCCTTAGCAAGATGTCTTGGTCTTCTACAACTGTAACAGAGGATTAATCCTCTCTTTCTATTAAATGATCCCCAACCTCTTCTATACTGTGCACTAGGATTGTGGTAGCTAGCCTGCCAAAAATTATTTCTAGGATCCTGCATCCATTTGTTAGTCCAAATATTATTTCTATGCATAGGTATAACATATCTATCGTTATTCTTATCATATCTATTCATATCAAACTTTCTTTCATCTAGTAATGCCCTAGTTTTCAAGCTAGGACAAACTCTATAAAAAATACCTAGATCCATATCTAGAAACAAAAATTTCCATTCATCTTACTTCTATAGAGCACAAAGCTTCCACATATAAAACTTTTAACTATTCTTACCTTTATCAGAGCACAAATATTACAAATCTTACCTCTTTTCTGCAGATCTAACCTCTTTTCTTCAAAAACTTCTACTTTGACCATTCTTAGAGCACCATGCATTTAGATATTTCTTCTTTTCTTCAGATATGGCCTCCTCTTTTCAACATCGAGCTCTTCAGATCAAGTAAAATACTGTGCACTAGGGCACATATCCACCCACAGAGATTCCATGGTTTCTAAGTCAAATTTTCACACAAAGATTTTCTTTCTAATTTCCCAGCAATCACAGTTTCAGGTCCCGACAACAGAACGATTTGTTGGCACAGGAGCAGACCCAGGGTTCAACGCTACAACGATGCACCAAAAAAACCCTAACTATCGACCCTTTCGACAACACCTACGAAGTGGATGAAGTCTCACCCGAGGTAGAGGCAGGGGTGGTTGCAAGACTCAGGTGTTTGCAACCTTAGATGGGACACAGATTTGTGATTACACCCTTAACAAAGAACTTAGCATCAATATTTCACATAGAATTAACCCTTATCTCAATTCACAGATAACACAGAGCATCGCAGTATTCACTTAGATCTAAGATAATTCAACACTCACCTAATGGCCCCCAACACTCACCTGTGACTCGTCCTGAGGCACTTCAGATATGATCCTCTTGTTGTACTTCGACTTTGGACTGCGCAGTGCAACCCTTGCTTTCTTCTTTATGCCTCCTTTCCATCCTTGTGCAGTCTGTCTTTTCTGTGTCTGGTACCTAGTTTCAACTGCACCTGGTACCTGGACCCTTTTTCGCATGCTTCTACTGAGAGCTGTGAGGCTGGTGGTTGTCATAGTACAACTTCAACTAACTCCCATTCACCAATCCTTCTTTCCAGTCTTCCTTCAATGTCTTCAACTGAGCATCTCCTCCTTCTGTAACATAGGCAATCTCAACAACGGTCTACTTGAAATGGACATGGAGCCTCCATTAAATCCGTTCTATCCATTCTGGTGCTATCCAATGGTCTAATGGTAACCCATAAATGCTTTCTGATCCGTTCAGAGTGGTAGTTGAATAGATATATTGGACTCCAATGGATATATCGCTTCGCCATGGAAAAATGACCCATGTCGTTGTTCTGATATCCCAACGAAGTTCAAATTCTACAATTTTTCTTTCTGCGGTGTTCCATATGGAATCTCCTGTAGTTTTTCAATATTCACCCTCTTCTTACTTAACTTTCTAGCCTTCTTCCCGGTAATATTCAACTCAGTCTGTTTTTTTCCATTCTGATTCCTATCTTCCTTTAGCGTAGTCACTGCGCACTGTTGAGAGTCTTTCAGGGGTAATACCTCTTCTGTATCTGGAGTAAGTACTTTAATTTTTTGTGAGCCTCTTGAAAGTCTTTTACCTTTGACATTGGGGTCTCTAATGTTAAGGGGCTTAGATCTATTTTTCTGTTCCTCAATCAACTGTGCGATCTTTCTAGTCATGAAGTATTTTAACCCTTGTCTCTACTGTTCTAAAGCTTTTTCTTCTTCCTTCTTTCTGGCTTGATCTCTTTCAATCCAAGGATTTCCAAGTAACATAGTAAACGGGGCGCTGTCCTCAAGAAATTTTTTAATCTCAAAATCTTCCTCTGTCGAAGTTCCATTGACATTCATAGATATCTGAGTAAGCCTTCCACATAAGTTCACTAGTTTTCCCATGAATAATCCTATTCCTCCTAGGGATGGAGTCATAGCAGGCCTTCCTATAGCTTCCAAAGTTCTTTATGTCATGACATTCACCTGTGTTTCCTCATCCAGAACACAGTCAATGTCAAAGTCTCCTATTCTTAATTCGATTTTCTCTTTTTTGTTAAAGATCTCTGATAATCTAACATGTCGGTGATCATTCAAGGTTCCTTTCATATGAAATAGTATCTTTTCCGATTCTCTATGGGGTTCTGCTATTTATGGATCTACCTTAGGGTTTTCTTGGTTCATATTCATGCCTTCAAGCTTAGTAATCATTCTAGGGAAATCCAACACTTCATGGTCTAAAGATTTTCAACAAAGGAAACTAGATCTTCCACTAGGGAATTCCTTAGCAAGATGTCTCGGTCTTTTGCAACTGTAATAGAGGATTAATCCTCTCTTTCTCTTAAATGATCCCCAACCTCTTCTGTACTGCGCACTAAGATCGTAGTAGCTATCCTGCAAAAAATTCTTTCTAGGATCCTGTATCCATTTGTTAGTCCAAACATTCTTTCTATGCATAGGTATAACATATCTATCATTATTCTTATCAAATCTATTCATATCAAACTTTCTTTCATCTAGTAATGCTCTAGTTTTCAAGCTAGGATAGACTCTATCAAAAATACCTAGATCCATACTCTAGAAACAAAAATTTCCACTTATCTTACTTCTATAGAGCACAAAGCTTCCAGATCTAAAACTTTTAACTATTCTTACCTTTATCAGAGCACATAGCTTACATATCTTACCTCTTTTTTGTAGATCTGACCTCTTTTCTTCAGAAACTTCTACTTTTACCTTCTTAGATCACTAGGCATTCAAATCTTGCTTCTTTTCTTCAGATCTGGCATCCTCTTTTCAGCACCAAGCTCCTTAGATCAAGTAAAATACTGCACACTAGGGCATAGATCCACACATAGAGATTCCACGATTTCTAAGTCAATTTTTTGCACAAATATTTTCTTTAGCATTTCCCAACAATCACAGTTTCAGGTTCCAGCAACGAAACCATTTGTTGGCATAGGGGCAGACCCAAGGTTCAACGCTACAACAACACACCAAAAAAACCCTAACTACCGGCCCTTTTGGAAACACCTGCGAAGAAGATGAAGTCTCACCCGAGGTAGAGGCAGGGGTGGTTACAGGACTCATGTGTCTACAACCTTAGCTGGGACACAAATCTATGATTACACCCTTAACAAAGCACTTAGCATCAATAGTTCACCTAGAATTAACCCTTATCTCACTTCACAGATAACACAGAGCATCGCAGTATTCACTTAGATTTAAGATAATTCAACACTTAATATCATACAATAGATCAGATCTAGTAGATCATCACTAAGAAACTTCATAAATATTAGATCTAACATTCAGTCACATCTCAAAAGCACAAAGCATGAATAGATCTATCTAATCTCATCTAAGTACTTAGCAATACATTCATCTAAGAATAAGCACAAATCATAACACACAATATTTACGTGGTTCACCCCCACCCCGGGGCTACGTCCACCAACTCTTCTTCTTTATTAGGTTTGGTCAATCAGGTTACATCACAGAGCTATCAAAACCTCACTTCGCATAGGACAGGAGATTTGCGCGCACCTCGCCATATCCTCCTTCCTCGAGTAGATCTAGCATAGAGCCTTCTTACAGTCCATGCACTCAACACTTACAACACTTGCACTCAGCTCTACAAGTCAATCACATAGATGCCAATCTAGCACTTAGCTTCTAGTCATCTCCCTTCTTACATCACCTAACTACTTATTTATACATTACAAAATTGGGCCTAAGCATGGGTAAACCCACAGGCTGACATTCCTTTCCCATTACATATCCCCAAAACCCAAAAAGGACCCAAAGTGGGATGAGATCCTGTGATCTCTGCTTCGTCTTGCGTGCTTCCTTCGATAGGGGGTCGAAGTCCCCAAAATGGTCAAATATGACCAAGTATTCCTCAAAACTTGGCCAAGGGCCAACATGACCTTCCTATGCTTGATGTAACCAATTATCTTGAGGGTTTGGGGAGCATAGAAGCCAATGAGAGCATTTAGGGAAATGACTGATTCTACTTCAGGGGGGTCTAAGGGAGGGGTTATGTCTGTGGGTTCAGGTGACACAGACACAAGGGGAGTCTTAACATCCTCTTCTGAAACATCCTATGAGATGGCCATAAAAATATTTTGTTCCTTACACTTGTGTACCAAAAAATATTTTTCATCACAATTATAACAAAGGCCTTTGAGTTGGCATTCAACCATTTCAACCCTGGTCAATTTCTAGATCTGGAGTGGAGTAGAAGGAGGAGTGGGAGTTACTGGTTTAGTGCGATGAGTAAAGAGGGTTTGCAGTTTTGAGAAGAGACAAACTGTTTCTTTTAGTAGCGTCCACCCAACTTTGAGGTCGAGCCATGAGGACATGAGCACGAATCTCATCCTTGAGTCCACTGATAAAACATTCTTGGAAAAAAAACATCAGACATGCCCTCTGTATGAAAATCTAGTCACTCAAAAGCATCTATAAAGTCTTCCATTGTGCCAGATTGTTTCAACTTTGTCAAACAACCTAAATGGTTGGTGTCAGTGTCAAAGCATTCATAAAGCTCTGCCACAAAGTGTGTCCAAGCCACATACATTTGGCGGGTATTTTTTCTCCATTTCCACCATTTCCAAAGTTCTCGATCTAGATGGAGAACACCATATTGGAGTTTGACCAACTCATTCGTAATGCCATACAAAGAGAAATAATGTTCCAATTGAGTTACCCAACCAGTGGGATTCAATCCATCAAATTTGTTCACATCCACACATGGAAGGCGTATGTCACGCTGAAAGTGATAGGGCTGAAAATTATGGGAATGAGAGGAAGTTTCACCTTCGGTATGCAAAGGTGGTTCAGATAAGGGAAGATATGCAGGGATATGTAGCTTAGCACAGATCGTTGTAGCGACAGATTCAATATGGGTAGTAATGTCTTGTTTGAGCTCTTGTCTGAGTTCCTCGATTAAGGTAGCGACTGAAGCCGCAACGGAGGAACACATTTTTTGATTGATGGAGAGAATATTGGCATTGATCTGTCGCACTTCTTGTTGGGTTTCTATGAAATTAGAGTGCAAGGAATTGAAGCGAGCTTCCAAGTCTTGGCTACGGGTATGGGCCATGATGACTAGGGAACACAAAAAGGGGTGGGTGGGACCACAAAGAAAATGGGTTATGGGTGAAGTGTATCACAATGATCAGGGCAATGAGGTGAATCCAAAGGGGTAAATCCCAAATAAGGGTGTTGGAAGGAGGTTGGGTCCACAATTTGTTTTTGCTGAAAAATGATAGGTATGACTGTGATCATAGCGAAGAGAGAAAACCAACAAAATAGGTATCAAATAATGGTGCCAATAGGATCCAAACTCTTTTTTTTTTTACTCCTGCAGAGTTATACTCCAATCTGAAGAATACTGCAATGATGAAATGTCCAAATGCTTAACAAGAAGAAATGTGTAGTAATTTCACAACTCAAATGCATAAGACACAGTTGCGCTGCAATAGATCTTATCTGTTCTGTTTTCATTTCTCTCCCAAGAGTTAGGTATTCAAGGGTTCTACAGACAAGGGTTTGCCTTGTAATATAGCTCTCTGATATACGTGCGGGGTCCAACAATAGTACTCAGCCCAATATCTCAGGGCACCAACTAAGGAGGCTAGACCGTACCCTTAGCCATACTACCCAACTATCTAGGTACTAGAGAGTATCTTCCAGAGTGCTATTCTCGGTGGCACTATAACAATCAGGTGGCTGATTAGTTTATCTACGGAGGGCTTCATGAGATCTAGGCCAATCCATATACAGGTGCTGTCTAATGCGCTACCACTCGAAGGGGTACCAACAGGGGTTACAAGGGTGGCCAACAAATGTGTGCTTAAGTACCACTTGTATCTCCTGCATGTATGAATCCACGACCATGGGTTTATGCACATAATGACAGATCTCTGTAGCTTAAAGATGCTAGAATATGTCTCTACCCTAAAAACAATTAACCCACAATTTTCTGCCGAGGAAGGTGCTCTGATACCACTTGTAATATTCCAGATATAAAAAGTATGCAGAACAAAAATAAATAGCTAGAAATGGCAGATGAACAACAATATAACCATAACAACACCACAATAATACCAAAATGATAACAAAATGACACTTTTATTACCAAGAGAAATGTTCACTTGCCTCTTTGAGGGGGAAACCTCCAATAGAGCAGAGCTCTATTACAATAATATCCCAGACAAAAGTTCTCATACCCCCGACTCTTATTTATACTAAATATGTCTATCAAAAGAACCATCTAGAGGAAGATCCTTCTAGAAGTGGAAGCTTCTATTAGGTCTTATTACATTGGACTTATTCTTCCTTATTGCTAGGCCTTATTAATATTGACCTTTATTACATGGAAATATATTATTCTACCTACATGAGGGGTTAGGTCCCTAACACTTTCAGAGGGAGACAATTGAGCCAATTGATCCCATTGATCTTGTAGCTACAGTTAATGTTTTCAGAGATATTGCAGTAGGTCAAAAGATACTTGCATGGGCTCGTTAGACTTTGTAGGAGGCATAAGTACATGCAGCTTCTCATGGTACCTTCCGAGAGAGAAAGAGACCTTAGAGATATTCATGCTATGCCACAACTATGCACCACATCATTCATTTTGAGCCTTCCTATTATGAGGAGGCAACTAGTCATCCAGTATGGAGAGATGTCACGATGGAGTATCAATCCATCATGAAGAATGATGCGTGGGATATTGTTCTGAGACCCGAGGGGAATTCTGTAGTGACTTCCAAATGGATCTACAAGATCAAACACATAGTTGATGGGAGCATCGAGAGGCACAAAACGAGATTTGTTGCTAGAGGATTCTCTTAGGTGGAGGGAATATATTATGAGGAGACATTTGCTCCTGTTGCTCGATACACTTCTATCCGGATGATTATTTCCCATGAAACATCCATGGGTTAGAGAGTACATCAAATGGATGTAAATACAACCTTTCTCAATAGAGATATTGAGGAAGAAGTATACATCGAGTAGCCATATGGTTTCGTGATACATGAGAAGGAGTCTCATGTGTGCAAGTTGAATATGGCCTTGTATGGACTCAAGCAACCACCTCAAGCTTGGTATGCAAGGATTGATGGACACCTGATGATTTTTGGGCTTCAACAAAAGTGTTGTCGATCCCAACCTATACTACAAGACTGTGAATGGCGAGTCCCTGATTTTGGTCCTCTACGTTGCTGATTTATTCCTCACCGATACATAGAGCCTTATTGTTGAATGCAAGTATGCATTGGTCTCTAAGTTTGAGATGAAGGAACTTGGTATGATGCACTGATTATTGGGACTAAAGGTATGGAAGAGAACTGATGAGATATTCCTGAGTCAAGGGAAGTACACAATTGAGATATTGAAGAATTTTAGGATACTAAACTTGAAGCCCATGGCTACACCAATGATGACGAATCTGAAGAAAGTAAGTGTGTCTTCTTCCGATTCTGACAAAATTGATCCGACTCTGTACGGACAACTGATTGGATAATTGATGTATCTGGTTAACACCAGATCAAATATTTTCTATGCAGTGAGTGCACTTAGCCAGTTTATAAGTCAGTTGAGATAGACACACTAGATTGCTGCGAAGCATGTGTTGAGATACTTGCGAGGCACAGTTGGACATGGTCTACGATATGATTCCAGTATTGCTATGATATGGAAAGAATATATTGACTTTGATTGGGCAGGGAGTGCAGTGGAAAGAAAGAGCACCTTCGGGTGTTGCTTCACTTTGGGATCTTCCATGGTTTCCTGGTGTAGCAGGAAATGAACTTCTGTGGCTTTGAGCACAACAAAATTAGAGTACATTGCATTAAGTATGACAGTTCATGAAGTAGTGTGGC
>SNQJ01S0120045.1:0-27247 GCA_010110895.2 Picea sitchensis
TCCAAGTTCTATGACAAGAGGGTATTCTGGAATTGGATGACCATTTGTTGAGATTTTAGAACCTTCCTCTTTTGGAACTAGGTTGATCACTTCTCCTATTGGCACTTCCTTTTTATTACAAAAAATAATAATCCTAACTACTACTTCTCTGTGGATTTTTTTATCGAGTCCAAATTAGTTAATTCTCATCGGTATTTTCAATTTTAAAGAGTTTGAAAAACTTAAAGAAAACTCTATATACCGTCCCGTGGATTTTTCTCGATCCTGGGTTAGTTCCTGCTCGCCGGTATTTTCAATTTTAAAGAGTTTGAAAAACTTAAAGAAAACTCTATACATTGTCCCGTGGATTTTTCTCGAGCCTGAGCCAGTTCCTACTCACCGGTGTTTTCAATTTTAAAGAGTCTAAAAAACTTAAAGAAGACTCCATCTGGTAAATGTCCTCCTTATTCATTTATCTACATGAGAACACAACCAACTTTTTGTTTTTGTTAGTTATATCAGAAAAATAACAGAAAAGTTCTATCTAATGACACACCTATGTACATAGCTAAATTAATTCATGCAACTGAACTTATAGTGGTGGGTCAGCAGGAGGGGAGACCCTCTTGCTTACTAGTTACATTTCGGAATTATGAAGAACATTTTTGAAAAAATCCTCTTTGGATAGAGGCTTATGATAAACCTTCAGTCGATGCCCATTTATGACAAAGGGAGTCTTATTCTCATCAATGGTATTTATCCTTACTGAATGATTTTCATAAATTGTATCAACCTCATAGGGTCCAAACCATCTAGTAGACAATTTACCTTTCAAATTTTTGAACCTACTATCATATAGGAGGGCCCAATCACTTGACTAAAAGGACTTATTTTTGATATACTTGTCATGCCATTTAGTATTTTGTTCTTGTATAAGGGTGGTCCTTTGTAGGGCATCTTGTATATCTCATCAAGATCATTTAATTGTAATAGCCTCTGTTTTTTAGCTTCATTCAGATCCATCCCTAATTGTATGGCAGTCCTGAAGGTTTTTACTTGAAATTCTATGGGAAGTAGTACCTGCTTCCCATACACCAAATCATAAGGTATATGTCCTATTGTATTTCTCCAAGTTGTCTTATAGGCCCATAAGGACTCAAGTAAGATATCAACCCAGTCTTTGTGATGCAGTTGAATAGTCTTGGTGAGGATAGACTCTATCACCTTGTTGGTTGATTCCACTTTCCTATTTTCTTGGGTGTCATAAGGTGAAGATTTTTTCTATTTGATCTTGTATTGTTCAGTAAGATCCTTGAACAAATTTGAGGTGAATTGGGTTCCTTTTTTAGTGACTATTTCCCAAGGTACACCGAAACGAGTAAATATTTCTTCAAAGAGAAAGTCTACAACAAATATTTCATTAACAAAATACAGAGCTTTAGCTTCCACCCATTTAGTTACATAATCTCTGCATACCAAGATGTACTTATTCCTTTGAGACATGGGGTTAATAGGTCCTACAAAATCCAAATCCCATTTTTCAAAGGGTTCAAATACTACCTGAGCTTGGAGGGGAATTTCATTGACTGCAGTAGTTTTTCCCATTCTTTGGAAGTCATCACAGCTGGCCACATATTTCTTTGCATCTTTAAAAATGGCTGGCCAATAATAGTCGGACTGTAGAATCTTGTATGCTGTCCTTTTGTCAAAAAAATGGCCTCCACATGGACCATCATGACAGGCTCTGAAAATATCTTGCATCTCATCCTCCCGAACACACCTTCTGATCACCAAGTGAGGTCCAGTTCGGTATAAGCAATCGTCATGCCACATGTAATTGGCACTTAGCTGGACAATTCTTTGTTTCTCTCTGGAGGATATATTTTGAGGTAGATTTTCTCTTACAAGATAGTTGGATACATTTGCATAGCAAGGGGTGTTAGTAGAAATAGAAAATAGATTCTCATCCAGAAAATCATCATCTACTAGAGTATTGTCACCTGTATGAATAAGTCTAGACAAGAAATCAACAACTAAATTATCTCTTCCAGGCCTATCAATTATGGTGATATTGAATTCTTGTAGTAATAACAACCATCTAGTCACTCTAGCATTTGTAACATGATTGTTCATTAAAAATATGATGGCTGAATGGTCAGTATGTATAAAGACTTCATACCCTGTTATGTAGTGTCTAAACTTGTTGATGGCATGTACTACTGACAAAAATTCTTTTTCCGTGACAGTGTAATTTGCTTTAGTAGGTGAGAGATTCTTGTTGAAAAAGTATATAGCATAAGGAATCTTGCCTTCCCTTTGTCCTAAGATATCCCCCAAAGCGATATCTAAGGCATCTGTGCAAATATGAAAAGGAAGAGATCAGTTTGGTCCTCTCAAAACAGGGGCAATTGACAACTTTGTTTTCAATATTTCAAAGGAGATTTGGCATTGCTCATTCCAACAAAATTCAACATCTTTTTTCAACAGTTTGAATAGGGGGGAAACTAGGTTTGTAAAATTTTGAATGAACCTCCTATTTTAACTAGCATGCCCTAAGAAACTTTTGACCTCTTTCTGTGAACTAGGAATCTTTATTTAGGAAATAATGTCAATTTTGGCAGGGTCTACTCTTATTCCTATACCAGAGATGTGGTGACCTAGAACAATTCTTTCAGTGATAAACATTCTAGACTTTTGATGACTGAGTGAAAGGTTGGTTTCTTTACACCTAACCATTACTTTCTCCAAATTGTCCAATGCCTATTGGAAATCATCCTTGTACACTGTGAAGTCATCCATGTAGACTTCCACATAGTCATGGGTCAAATTAGAGAAAATTGCCAAGACGACCCTTTGAAAGGTAGCAGGAGCATTACACAAACCAAAAGGAAGAACCTTATAAGCATAGGCCCCCCAGGGGCAATTAAATGTGGTTTTATCCTAGTCTTCAAGTGAAATTTGGATTTGATTATAACCACTAAACCCATCCAAGAAAGAAAAATACCTTTTCCAAGACAAAGTGTCCAAGACCTAGTCTTTGAAAGGCAAGGGAAAGTAATCTCTATAGGTAGCCTTGTTTAATTCTCAAAAGTCCACACAAATCCTCCATTTCCTGTTTTTCTTAGGGACAATAACTAATGGGAAGAACCACTTGCTATCTGATATAGGGTAAATGAAATTGGCTTTCAGGAGTTTTTGGAGTTCTTCTTTTACTATGTCTTTCAAGGTTGGATTCATTCTTCTTTGGGGTTTCCTAACATGTATTATTTGATCGTTAGTGTAAATATGATGCATGCAAGTGTCTGGGTGGATCCCTTTCATGTCAAAGTAATCCCATGAAAAAGCACCAGATTTCCCTTGAATAATCTGTATCAACTTTTGTTGTTGATCTTTTTCTAAGATAGAATTGATATACAAATATTTCCCAGGGCTGATTTCAATAGCCCGAACAGTTGATTCTTTCCCTTCATCTATTTGTGAAACGATAGCTACTGTAGAGGTGGAGGGGTGCCAAATTTCTTGGAATTCAGAGCTAAAGATATGTGTATATTTAGGAAAAGATTGAGGATATTCAATGAATGCTGAATCAACCAAGAATAGACTCAAAATTTGTTCTTCGGTTTGCTCTTGAAATCCTTTCACCTGTTCAAGTGTCAACAAGGGATGAGTGTAGTCCTCCTCTCGATAGAGATTCTTCAACCAGAGAGGAAATTCAGTGGCTGGTTGGGCAGGGGGAAAAAGGATAAGTTTTTGACTTTGAGTGCGATTGGAAATTGTCATTTCTCTAGATCGACAACTAATAAATGCATCAATAGTGGCCAACTAGGGTTGGCCAAGTACTACTGGATGTCCTATTTTGGAGGATTTGGGATGAATTACTAAGAAATCCATAGGGTATTCCCAAGAATCCAAGGTAAGTGTTATGTCGTCTAAATTTCTTGTTGGGGTGATGACTGATTTTTCTGCAAGCTCCAACAAAGTTTGTGTTGGTCTTAGGTGATCTAGTTGTAGCATTTTCATAGTGTGAAACAACATAACATTTATTTATTCCCCTAGATCAATCAGTGTGTTTGTCAAAGAAACACCGTTAATTTCTATAGTTACCACTAGGTTTCCTAGATCACTATATTTGGATAGAATTTTTGTTATAAACTCTGACAATTGTCTAACCACCTGTATGACAGAAGGCTCCTTCCTCTTCCTCCCTGGATTTTTAATGAAAATATCCCTTACTATTTTAGCGTAAATAGGTATATCCTTGATGGCATGAAGTAGGGGAATATTTACACATATGTTTCTAAGTTCAGTCTCTAGATTGTGTCCTAGAGATTCCTCAGATTTCTTCATGAGTAACCTTTTTGGATAAGGAGGAGGGTTTGTTTTTTGAGGTGTTTCTACTGCATGAGAATTGGGAGGAGGAGTTTCTTGTTGTACATGGGTGTTTCTTTATTCATTTAATTGATTAAACATGTGTTCTCCTGTTTGAACTGTTTGAATATATATTTTTTCTTCTTCTTGATCTCTGTGATTATCTACTTGTTCTTCTTCTTGAATAACCACAATAGGATTTGTTTTATTTACAACCCTCCTTGATCTTAATTGAATTCCATTAAATGGAGATGGAGTTATTACATAAGTGGGGAAGGTTTGTACTTCAAGGTTTTGTATAGGTTGTGTAGGCCTGTTATTCGGATTAGGAATATGTTGTGCAGGAATAGGGGTAGGCTGAGGAGGGTTTTGAATAGGTTCATCTTGCATTTGTTGCTGAAAATTTGGATTCATAGGTAGTGAAAGTTGTTGTTGCAGCTGTGGGGGTGGAGGAAGAGAAGGAGGATTAAATCCTGGGAGCAACTAAGAAATATTTGAAGGGTATTGTGGGTAGGTGGGAAAATTTATCGGCTGAAAGGTAACATTCCCACATGCAGGTCCTCTCCATCCTTGATTCCAAGGTTGGATTTGTGGCTATTGTGGTGACCATTGAGGATATGACATGGGAGATACCCATTGCTATTGTGAATATTTTGTCGTAGGGTCTGCAAACATATTGGGATTTTGTTGGCTCCATGGCCACTTATGGGGGTATGATGTTTCATGAGGTTCTCCTCCTCCCTTGAATATGGATTTAAGTCTAGGTGAATAAGGAAACTCATTGGTAGGGTGATCCTCTGTACAAATTCCACATATTTCAATAACATTAAGGGGGCATTCCTTTTCAGGATGCTTTTTCCTACACTGATGAAAGAAAATTACCAAAGCAACATTTTCTTCCTCTTGTTTCCTTTTAATTTTTATGGTATCAAGTTGGGAGCTGATGGTGTTTAGGACATCTATTTTGAATTTTTCTAATAGATTCCCCAATTCAATCTTAGTAACACCTCTTGATGTGGGTTTAACAATTCTGTTTGTAGGATCCCTTACACTTTTTCTTGTTTTGGCTTGACCATGGGAGTATCTTTTACAATATTCTGTTATGTCTGCAAATGCATTTTGGTACACATCTCCATAACTCATGAGGTTTAGTACTTCAATGCAGTCATCCCTCGCACCCTTTAAGAAGATAATCCTAACTATAGTTGTTGTTGTAGGAAAATATCCATTCGGATAGGTAGATTGCATCAAAGAGCTTGATCCTAACTCTAAGACATAAAATGCTTAACGTGGACACTGACTTCCTTTCAAATCTATAAAAACTAACACATGAGAAGGAAGGAGAATAGAAGTACCTCTTTATCGATGTTTTTCCCTGCACGCTTCGAGTTGAGCTCCAATCCTTTGCTCCTCGATGAGCCCTGTAGACAAACAAGATACGACCACTTCCTACTCTATTGATATTAGCTTGAAAACAGATCTATCTATCAATGATAAGTTCATGTAAGATCAGACACAAACTAGAAAGAAACAGGCCAAGTGTGTCATATTAATGAGAATAATGACAACAGTACTTACAATAGTAGATGCGAATGTGACAGCTTCATCAAGTCCCCTTTGTCTAACCCTTGCTCGAAATATCCACAACCTAGATGACAGTAGCTTCACTGATCACTCTCCTTTGGCTGACTGTGTGTTTCCTATGAGATCATAGGTTTCATGCTAGCAATTATTCCCCCTTTTCACCATCATAGAGCCTGCTTATATAGGTTAAGAGGAGCTTAACCTCTTGAGTTATCTTTAGAACAAGTTGAGGAACTCCCTCCTTAGATCAGGGATCTCCTGATGGAACCAATAATTCGAATGCAACTGTCTTCTAATTTTGAAAGATCTTCCCCTTATTCTCCTCAACAAGCCAACTACTACCTCGGATTAGGCAGCACTCCCTCAAAAGGGGCATCAGAGCGTTGTAGTGCCCCCTAGGAAGCTTGAGGGGAGCGCCAGCACTCCAAGGGTGGATAGCGCTCCTTTAGAGGGGTGGATGAGTGTTATAATGCTCCCTGAGACCTTATAGGGGAGTACCAGTGCTCCTAAGGTTGATGTAAGGGAGCTCTCACCCTCAAAACCTTTGTTTAAGAGCTCTTCTCAGGTGATAAGAGTTCCTTGATTTCAGTTAATCAAATCCCCTTCTCCAAATCAAGTGTATGAGATGTTTTAAGTGCCTCCTTAGTGTCGTTATCATGGTAGTATGCTTTGTTTAATGTTTGCGACACTTGTGAACAACTTGCGACACTTGCGAAAGTTGTAAGGAAGATGCGACACTTATGACAATTGAGAGGAACATGCGACACTTATCCAATTGAGCAATTTTGACGTGTAACTGTCCCCCAAAGTATGAAGTTAGAATATGTGAACTGATAACTGAAATGATTTGTAGACGTTCAAGCAAGGGTATAGACTCGAAGAACCTGACGAAAGATGCACACAAACATCCAACAAATATCATGACATATTTCAAAACCCAAGGCAGGCATACCTATGCTTGGGTGATCAAGACTTGCAAGATATGGCTGCCATAAAATACACTGTGGACCCATAATTGTATTGATAAGAAGGTATATCCATTGAAGATACAATGTGGATCTATACTCTGATGACTCGGATTGATCGTAGCCACAAAGAATACATAGTGGATCTACAAGATGACAAAACATAGCCATGACCAATACAAAGTGGATCTATGTAACAGTGTATGTGTTATTTGTCCAATAGAAACTCCTTCGCAACCTGGGCAAAGCATATCAAAGTGGTCACTCAACCCAGGGTCTTCTTACCAATCCCAATATGGTACGAATCTGACCATGTGAATAGCTTTCCTGATGTTGAACATGGCAGAAACCACTTGATTACCGGTCAATGGTGTGAACCGTTAACAAGTGCGAGGGAGATCACCATTAATGTCAATGATTCCCAAGGTACCCTAGTACATTCCAGCGAATGCAAATAGATGAGCTGAGGTCGAACACCTGTGGAATCATCCAATTAGAGGTCAATGATGTAAACCTACTATCGAATGTGAGGAGGCCTGCCATTGAGGCATGTAGGTCCCAAAGTACTAACTAGTTTCTAAGTCTGATTCCTGGATAATGTGTTGAATTCGATAGGAATAGAATCGTTGAGGGAGGGCCTTGATGTATCCCCCATCAATGACACAAAACAAAAATAGAGATGTGAGGAGGACTGCCATTGAGGCATGTAGGTCCCAAAGTACCAACTAGTTTCTGGCCCGATTCTTGGATATTGTGTTGAATTTGATAGGAATAGAATCGTTGAGGGAGGGCCTTGATGCATCCCCATCAACGACAATAAAACAAAAATAGAGGTGTAATTTGGTAGATCAAACAGACATGGACTGGCTTACATGGTTTTGAGGCAAGATATTTGGATGGTAGACTCTAGAGGTAGATACTTCCCTTGAACACTGAGGCAATGGAACAACAAAAACATGACATGGACCAAACTATGCAATGGATACCGTGACTTGCGCCGGGTGACCCAAAGGAGGAAAGGAACTCAAAGGATTGGCTCGGCAAGAGGTTCAGTGAATTATGATGCATACAAATGACAAAGTTCCGTGTTCAAGGGCTTAATTTAAGAATTGTCGGATGATGTTCTCAAGAGACCTGCCATTTGCTCCTTCTAATTTTTTCCCCCATCCATATAGATGATTACCTCTTTTTTGATTTAATGAGTTCGAGGAGGATAAACACATGCTCAATATAACTCACCTTGGTAAGTTCCTCTTCCCTTGTTTAACTAATCGAAGAAGTAAGGAGTGGCTCGGTCCCATATGGGTCTATCGATGTGCTTTAATGAGTCCAAAGACAAAACTCAAAGGTTTTTTGGATTATAGATTTGGAAAAACACTTAAAAGAGAACTCCTCAGTTCCTTTTTCATAGTAGTCCAATGAGATCGAAAAAGAGATAAATTATCGCTTAAAAGATGCCCTTTCAAACCTTATAACGAGTGTGAAAGGGAAGATCGCTCAACAATCTTTCATATTTAGAGAACCGGTGCGGCTTCAAAGAAGACCTGTGGGGGTTCCTTTTTCAATGTTAGTCCTCAAGAAGGCCAAAAAAGAGATAAATTATCACCAAAGACATTGTTTCAAACCCTTTAACGAAAGGGGAAAGGGAAGCAAGATCACTCGGCAATCTTTCATGTTTAGAGTCTAAAAGAGCTAGTGCTGAGACTCCTTAAGGATTCCTTTTCGCGGTATCCATATAGGTCTGAAAAAGAGATAGAAGTTTACCGTATGCATTCTCATGTATTTACTTGTTAAGAACCTGAATAGAAATACAAATATAAGCCCTGCATGCCCCCAAATTCTTAACAATCCAGTGACTCTAGCCCAAATATCATCAGCTATCGGAGACATGCCCTTCAAGCTTCGATTCATTCACCGAGTGATAAGGGTGGATGAAAAGAAGGTTCAAGAAAAGTGGACTGTTTCATTTTTAATTAGCTTGACATAGGAAAAGAACTACACTCAAGGTTCTCGTGTCCGGATCCCCGTGATTGGTTGTTTCATTTTAACGAAATTTACATGTAGAAGAAAAACTGTGCTCAAGCCTCTATTTCATTTCTAATGAGCTTCCAATGCAGAAGAGAAACTATGCTCATGGTTGTTTCTTGATCATGGTTTCCAAGAGGATAATACTCTGAAGGATACCATGTCATGGACAAAACTCTCGCCATTGGTTTCCAAGAGATCTTCACCGGACTTAAAGACAATCACTAATCGAAGGAACACATGCTCTAGGTTCATGTGACAGGGTAAGGAGATCAGTTCCAATAACCCCACCAAAGATATCACCATGTCAACTACCGGATCCAAATCACGTTGAGGTCATGGAGACAATGCTACATAATTACATGTATGGGTTATAATTATCCGATATAAGAACCACTTAGGGAGGTAACCCGTGCCAATGAATGAAAGCGATCAATAGTCACAATTCTTCCATTGTGAGGGAAAGATATCACACTAAAAAGAGTGGATACAATAGCTTTCATGGCATGGACATAATCCATCCCAAGGAGTAAAGTGAAATCCAAGGGTCTCCTGGACTACCATGACATCGATAAAGACAGTCTTCCCCCCCAAAGTTACAAGAAACCGAGCAGGAAGGATCCTTCCTTAAAGGTTGACTAGTTCTTCCCTCGTTAAAGCTAACAGATTCCTGTAACCGTGCAAGTCGCGACAACCCAAAATTAAGCAACATAAGATAGAATAATTAATGGATGCACCTTCATTCATCAACGCTTGAGGAATGTCCCAACCATGAACCTATACTATAATCTGGAAAAGAACATGAGAGGGAAGACGAGGACCAGTTAGCACACACCCCAACAAAAGGATGGCCCTCATTTACTTGGAGGGGGTTTCACATGAGAATGAGGGATGCCCCCCGATATGGTAGAGTCTATATTAATGAGGAAAACATGGGTGGTATCAGTTTACTCTCTAGAAGGGGGAGTAGGATCGATCGATGATTGGATCGGATCAACCAATGGTGGACTCAGATAGACCACTTTGGCACTCTTCGTATGAAAGGTGGGATCGATCAGGAAAGGATCAGACAAGCCACTTTGACATTCCTCAATGGAGGAATGGGATCAATCGACAGTGAAACCGAATCGACCACTTTGGCTTCCATTCTCCCCATGGAGAATGGGGTTGACAGGTGGAAATGGATCGATCGATTTGGTGTCACTCTCTAACAAGAGAATGGGATCGACCGAGGATGAAACAGATCACCAATTTGGTGTCACTCTTTGATGAAGAGCGGGGCTGATCGGCTGATGGAACTAGATCAACTACTCTGGCTTGTGGTTCAATCAAGGAGGAAACTAGATTGACCACCTGATCAACCGACCGACTAGTCCATCAACCAATGGTGGGTTGAGGGGAAAGCTTACCATAACCTTTGAAAGTTGAAGTTTTTCCAAAGAGAAGAATCCTCATCCATAATGAGGACAAAGGTGAGAGTAATGATTACCTTTACATAACATGCAAGGGAACCTGACAGTTTTCTTCTCCTTACCAACCTGAACATCACTAGTTGACGGGGTATCATCGACATGACCGACAGAGGCCGATGATGTGGAGGACCACATTTCTAAGACCTGGGTAAGACCGGGGCAATCCCTTAGAAAATGGTCACCCTTACAAAGGCTGCAAGGGAATTTGGGTTTTGAATTTTTCATTTTAATCTTGTTGACCTCATCAACACTCCCAATACTATTAATAGTAACTGGTTTCTTAGAGCCAACACTTGATGTTGTTGGGGCCTTTTTCCTTTTCGGGTTCTTCTTCTTCTCTTTCCATTTCTTCTTCTTCTGATCAACCTTGCTACTTGCTTTAGAGCTTTGACTAGGCGAAGAAGGAGAAATGGAAGGAGACTTGATGGGAGAAGAAGGAAAAAAGTCGACATGAGGTTGATGTGTGGGTGGTGTATTGACATCCAAAGTATTAGGCACAGCTGAAACATTGGGAGGATTCGGGATCACCGGAGTGGGGAACAACCAAACTGGTAATCCAATAGTGAGTCCCGAAAGACTCAGTATGGAAACATATGGAGGACCAAAGTTCTCAAATGAAGGAAGGGTATAAGGTTCCCCAGGAGAAGGGGTTTCTCCATTGGTACTCCCAGGATTCGATGCCATTAACACTGACTCGACCTAAGGTCCACTAAGTAAAACAAACAACACACGCTAAGAATCTAAGAAGCAAACAATCAAACAAAACTTCCTACGATGAAACCACTAGTTGGTGATGAAATCCAATGTCGCGAGATAAAAATAGGAAGGGGCGGGGATAGAGCGGGTGGATCAGTTACGTTGGCGACCTGCTTAATGGACTTACACCTTAGTGCAAGCTTCCACGCAGTAATTGTGGATTTACCCTCCAAGGAGCCTGAGTGAGTTTGACCAACGTCTGTTCCAGGTATAGTGAGACTTCCCTTCACCATCACCTTGTGTGAGACCCTAGAGATTGTGGCTACTAAGGTCACCAACTTGTAGTCAGCCCCTGGGAAGGTACAGTCGACATTCCAGTCGAAACGTACAGGCAGGGTATCGAGCCTGAAATCAACTAAAAGGCTTCCATGTAGTAATTGTGGATTTACCTTTAAGTGATCCCCATAATACGATATGACCACCCCAATCAGTTGAACCACGGAGGGATAATCTTCGTAACTCACCCGAATGCGACCTCGTGTGTAACCCCTGTGTGAGAGGGGGATCCCAGGCAGACTTATACAATAATTGGATTTGACTCTCCCTAACTCAGGATGCTACTGTTTGTTTTGGAAACTTTGGAGAGTTATGCTCACAGCCTAATCCAAAGTACTAAGCCTAGTATACTGTTGGTGGAGGATCATAGAAAATAAAAAGTTCTAAATAATTTTTAATTAGCGTTCATTTTATGGTCGTTATTTACTCAAAGGGGTGCATGGAAATGAAATGAATGGAATTATGAATCAGTCCCAAAAATGCATCAAAGATGATAAGCATTCATTTCTTTTCAATGAACATCTATCTAAGGGAGAGAGAGAGAGTTCTTTTCACTAACAAGCACTAATAAGGAATGTCCTCAAACAAATTTTATTCAAATCAAATCCTGATGTGATGCTAAAACTTTTGATATACCTTCTAACATGCACAATCAATCATGAATATGCTTTTTATTGTTTTCATATGAATAATGATTAATTCAACACAATGCTCATCTTGCTAATTATCTTTTTGGATGAATGAAAATCATACCAACACAAGAAAGAATCATACAAACAATACACCCTCTCATTGTGATCAAAACAAGAAGTGAAAGAAAAGAAACAATCAAAGAGAAATAAAACTTCACACCAAAAGAAAAGTCAAAGAACAATGATCTTAACCAAAACCAAATGAAAATATCTGTAGGCCTTTGATGACTTTCACCAGAGTTTTTCGCTCAGTAGAAGAGGAGAGAAAGACAATTCATGGGTTTCAAACTCCAAATGGAAGAAAAACTCAACAACAATAGTGAAGAAGGCTACAAAATCCAAACAACAAGATGATTGTTCTTCAAAAAGATGGATGTCAAAGCTAGAAAGGAAGAAATATTGACTCACAAGGTGACCCAGCAAGAGAGACATAGAGGAAAAACCCTGGAAAAAAAAAATTCTGGAAGGTTTATTGGCCAAGGGAGGGTTGGCGCTCTGTTGTCAAGGACAAGGAGCATTATAGCACTCTGTGTAAGGCTATTAGGGAGCGATGGCGGTCTGTTAACATAGGGACAGGGGCACCAAGTTCAAAAAGCTCCAAAAAGTGTCAAAAATCCAAAAATTGCAGTTTAGTCTCGACAATTAGGCTGAGTGTGATGGGGTAGGGAGCCAATCAGCTCATGAAACCAATCAAAAGAGGAGTGAACCAGGTCTGAAACAATCAAGGGATATAACAAGGTCAATGAGGAGAAATCAAAACAAAAAGTTTCGATTCGAGGCTTCTCCCTAGCAGAGTCGCCAGTTTCTGTTGTAGGAAAATGTCCCTGCGGATAGGTAGATTGCCTCAAAGAGATTGACCCTAACTCTAAGATAGAAAATTCTTAACGTGGACACTGACTTCCTTTCAAATCTATACAAACTAACACATGAGAAGGAAGGAGAATAGAAGTACCTCTTTATCGACGTTTGTCCCTGCACGCCCTGAGTTGAGCTCCAATCCTTTGCTCCTCGACAAGCCCTGTAGACAAACAAGATACGACCACTTCCTACTCTATTGATATTAGCTTGAAAATAGATCTATCTATCAATGATAAGTTCATGTAAGATCAGACACAAACTAGAAAGAAACGGGCCAAGCGTGTCATATTAATGAGAATAACGACAGCAGTACTTACAATCGTAGATGTGAATGCGACAGCTTCGTCAAGTCCCCTTTGTCTAACCCTTGCTCGAAATATCCACAACCTAGATGGCAACATCTTCATTGATCACTCTCCTTTGGCTGACTGTGTGTTTCCTATGAGATCATAGGTTTCATGCTAGTAATTCTTCCCCCTTTTCACCATCATAGAGCCTGCTTATAGAGGTTAAGAGGAGCTTAACCTCTTGAGTTATCTTTAGAACAAGTTGAGGAACTCCCTCCTTAGATCAGGGATCTCCTGATGAAACCAAGAATTTGAATGCAACTGCCTTCTAAACTTGAAGGATCCTCCCCTTATTGTCTTCAACGGGCCAAATACTGCCTCAGATTAGGCAGCGCTCCCTCAAAAGGGGCATCAGAGCGCTGTAGCGCCCCCTAGGAAGCTTGAGGGGAGCACCAATTCTCCAAGGGTGTATAGCACTCCTTCAGAGGGGTGGATGAGTGTTATAATGCTCCCTGAGACCTTATAGGGGAGCGCCAGTGCTCCTAAGGCTGATGTAAGGGAGCGCTCACCCTCAAAACCTTTGTTTAAGATCTCTTCTCAGGTGATAAGAGTTCCTTGACTTCAGTTAATCAATTCCCCTTCTCCAAATCAAGTGTATGAGATGTTTTAAGTGCCTTCTTAGTGTCGTTATCATGGCAGTATGCTTTGTTTAATGTTTGTGACACTTGTGAACAACTTGTGACACTTGCGAAAGTTGTAAGGAAGATGTGACACTTACAACAATTGAGAGGAACATGCGACACTTATCCAGTTGAGCAATTTTGACGTGTAACTGTTCTGTCTAAGGAAAATTTCTTAGTCTTTTGGTAGTTGTATAGGAACCTCTCTAGGTAATATTCCAAGCTTTCTTCCTTATATTGTTGCATTTTAAATATGTCATTCCTAGCATCCCTAGGTCTACAGTAATCTTGGTATTTCTGGAGGAAGGTCTCTTTCATAGCATCCCAAGATAAGATAATTTGTTCTCCTAGGATCATAAACCACCTTAGTGCTGAATCTTTTAGCGTAGCTGGAAAAAGTTTTAATTTTTGTGCATTATCAGTGTAATTATAACTTCTACATAGTATATCAAATTCAAACAAAAATGAGTTAGGATCTTCCATTGACATACCATGGAAGTGAGGCACTAAGGAGAATGGAATGTTCTTTATAGAAACGTCTCTGGCGATCTCCAGTATGGGGAATCCAAATGTCTCTGTTTCATTAGTTGCATTTCCTTCCTCTTCTTCCATATCTCCAAACAATTTGTAGGGTGGTGGTGATGTCTCTCCACTAAGTGATGGTTCGACCACTGGGTTGTTTGGTATATCTGTTTTTTCCAATTTCTTGTGTGGTTCCCCAACGACATATGCAACTTCTTCTATCACCACCTTTGCTTCTTTTCCATCTCCTCCTTTTGATGGGGTCACCATTGCTTCCCCTCTTGCCTGTTTTCATATGCTTTCAATCTGAATAGTGGCTTCATATTTAGTGCCTTTGGTTGTTGTTTCAATTGATGCCTTTGATATTTCTCCTCTAATAATTTTTCCTGCTCGAATTTTAGATGAATTAGTGTGTTGGGGGGGGGGGTGTTGTTGTTTGTTTTTCTAACTTTTCTGAAATTTTGGGAGCAATAAATTTACCTTTATTATCCCTATACCTACTCATAAAAGAAATTCCAATAAAAAGCCATAGATTTCTAACTATCAAAAGTAAGAGGACAACCTGTCTTTGGAGAAACCCCACCAAAGTGGATGCGCAGGTTCTTACCTCTCATATTGTTGTCTTCTCTCCACCCTCAGATTGTCCTTAAATCCAAACCAAACACATCAAAACAATAAAAAATTCAAAATGCTAACTATTACCGTTTACAACTCCCTGGCAACAACGCTAAAATGTTGGTGTATAAATATGTTCAATATGTTACACTCATTTATATTTCAATCCAGGATTCGTAATCAAAATAGTTGTTACACTATATGTGCTGAGAGCAAGTAACCTACCTATGTCTATTGTATCTATCTTAAGAAGGAAATAATTAATAACATAATACTATGTTTCTAAGATTTCTGAATGCTTCACACAACTTTAAACTTTGAAGATAAAACTGATAGAAAAACTTCTTAAGCAAATAGTCAATCAAAAGGTCCTTTCTTAGGTGACAAGTCTGTTCATTCCAGGATTATGAATTAGAGAGATGAACTTAATATCGTGTTTCCTGTAGCAATACAAAACAATGATTAACAATCAACTCCAGCCACTCTTGAAACATAAATCAACTCTAACTCTGTTCTATTCAAGCAAACATTCTTTAGTACAGGGAACAGTCAACATGACTAAGAGACTTCATTATGGAACATGAAAATAAGAGATAAAGTCCTAGGGTTCCTGTACCTACTGAGAACACTACAATCACAAACTCAAAATAACATTTGCTTAACAATCCCATGCATCAAACAATTAAATGTCGGCCTGCAATATTAGAAAAATAAACTATCTATTTGGTCTAGTATCTGATTACTCACACCAATTTAGAAACAATTGATTTTATGTTGAAATTTTAAAATGTATTTGAAATCATTTACAACACACCACTGTTAAATACTCACAAAATCACAAAAATCATATACAAGGAGGTTTACCTTGGTTGGGGCGGTGGGCGCTTACCAAACCAACAAGGTACCTCTAAAAAGATAACAGACTAAAGCGTTCTAATCATACTCAAGAATTGCACAACAGATCATTTGTATTTCTTCAACTGGTAAATTGAATGAACAGTTCATCATCTTGTACATAAAAAACAATGTGTATCATCTATTTCTTACTACTTGCTTCATTACATCCATCCTATTCTATCACCTATACAACATCCATTATAAAGAAGGTGAGTTGATACAATAAAGATCTAAGGATAAGTATCAAATAGTTTTTAAAATATTACAATTGTCATTTCACATCGAATCTATAGGGATGGACTTCATCCTCATGCAAGAAGTGCATGAGGGATGGACTTCATCCTCATGCAAGAAGTGCATGAGGGATGAAGTCTATTGTGATCTTAAAAAATGATTTAGAGACTTCGATCCAACTGAATTCTTGGAATCTCCATCAACATACTTGTTCAACAGGTGAATTATGGAAACAAGGGTTTGTAACCAGAATACACACAGTCACAAATCTGAGTACTTGATTAGGCGCATGGGCAGTATCGGAATGGGCAGAATACTTGGTACTGAAATGGCATAGAGTGTGCAAGTACCAGAATGGATGTTGATTTGTGCTACTACCGGATGCCATGTTGTAAAAGTACTGGAATAACATTGAGTGGATAGTACCGGAATAGGTGGAGCTTTGGGTATCAGAATAGACTTGGTCCCAGATCAAAACTTCTTAGGAGTCAAACAATTAGGATCATACAAAATCAAACATTTACTCAAATTAACTCAAGAAAACTAAAAAAATCATGCCTTAATAATAAGTTACCTCTTTATGTACATGAACAAGGTCATCAGGTGTATTTATGGAGGAAACAGTCAAGTATATACCCATATCATAGGAAAAATAGGCTCAAATAAAGGGTAATATAGGGCATTAGAAGTGTCAAAATGGAGACTCAACAACGACAGAAAGTTTCATCGAGTATAAGATAGTTTCATTCCTGATGTTGAATTCGTCGACACTCATCACGTGAAGAAGAAGAAAGGAACTTCAAATTCTAGAGATAGAACAGTATATCACCATACCAGGGGTCCAAATATGCGATTAGAAAAACATCTCCCTTAATATGTGATTCTTTGGGCTTGATATCACTAGACTCGACCGGAAGTTTTGAAATAACTTCGACAAAGACCAATGACTTTTTGGATTCCACGGAAACAAAATCCAAGTCAAACTCATGTAATATGACTATCCATCTACTAATATTTCCGCCAATGAACCATCGTGTTAATATGTATTGGAAAGGGTTCACGATGACGATGGAAGTGGTCTTGCGAAGAAAAATGTAGTGAAGGAACCGTTCGACAGCATGAACTAATTCCAAAGCAAGATTCTCAATGTGAGAATAGTTGAGTTCCGACCCAACCAGGCCTCGGCTAAGGTAATATATAATGTGCTCTTCGAGCATATCATCTTATTGAACCAAGACCATGCCGATGGTAGAATCCATAGTAGCAAAATACAATAAGAAATATCTGTTATAATCTGGAGACCGGAGCAGAGGGGTAGATGTCAGGGCGCATTTCAATGCTTCAAAGGAGCACTGAGTAGCTTCATCCCAACAGAATGGGACCCCTTTTTTCAGTAGACACATAAACCCTTTAGTGATCTCGGTGTAGTTTGCAACAAAATGTCGAAGAAAAATTTCTTTCCTCTGTAAGCTTTAAGCTGGGGTATTGTGCAAGGGGGAGGAAACTGAACTATCGCCTCAACCTTGAGAGGATCGACCGTGATCCCTATTGTCAAAACAATAAAACCCAAAATACGACCTGACGTTACGCATAAATTGCATTTGTTAGGATTCAAGTGAATTTGATAGTAGAGACATCGTTCAAATATTAGTCGAAGATGAGCAGAATGATCAGATCTCTTGTGAGAGCATGATGCTAGATCATCGAGATACGCATAGAATATGTGTCTAAAGTCATGAAAAGAAAACAACATGGCCCATTGAAAGGTGGCTCCAACATTCTTCAGGCCAAAAGGAATCTTACGATAGGAGAATGTCCCCCACGGACAGATAAAAGTTGTTTTATACTGGTCTTCAGGTTTGATTTGGATCTGATTGTATCCCGATAAACCATCCATGAATGAAACGAACTCACAGCTTGCACACTCATTGACAATCTGATCGATGAATGGGGTGGGAAAATTATCTTTTGTACATTCCTTATTCAAGTCACTGAAGTCCATGCACATGCAAATCGTACCTTGTTTCTTGTTAATCGGAACTGGGTTTGACACCCATTCCGTCAACTGTACGGGTTAGATAAAACTGACTTTGAGCAGTTTTTCTACTTCTTCCTTATATGTCATCTCTTTTCGAGGATTTACTGGACGAAGCTTCTGTCGGACCGAGTTGGCATCAAGATAAGCCATAATTTCATGCTCGACAATTTGTGGGTCAATGCCTAGCATTTCCTCATAAGACTAAGAAAAAACGTCATGGAATTCTTTGAATAACTTAGTGTAAGTTCGAATCTCTTCGGGGGGAGAAATCCAATCTGACGAAAACATTCTCCACAATGCTAGGGGTTTTAGAGATATCTATTGGAATTTTTTTAGCAATGCTTTCCATGTTACCCTCGGCATAAACTCTATGCATAGCCAAAGGATTGACAAGACAAGAATTATCTCCATTCATGGTCAAAACAAATTCTCTCACCTCTATTCTCTTTAACTCAAGAAGGAAGTAAGATATATGATGTAGATCATCCCAAGGTCTATTGGGACCATTCATTGCCTCGATAATAGGCTCGTCAGAGGGCAAGACCAAGTCCAAAGGATCTTGACTGAAAAGGGAACCTTGAGCCCAAATAGGCTCTAAAACTGGATCTCACTCATGTGTGGGAGTCGGATCGGGGTTGGTCAAAGTCTATTGGACAATGATGTATGCAAACTCAGCCACGGACAAGGGCATGGTCATCCTAGGATTCCCTGTCCCTTCCATCGAGGTCGATAGGGAAGGTAAATTCCATGGATCATTAAAGTAACTCGTTCAAAATGATGACACTTGTAGAATTGCAGCCCTAGGCTGGTCGGGGACAACCAATATAAGGTTGACATCGCTAGAAGGCGGCGGGTAATCAAAATTTCCCATCAATGATGGAAACAAACCAAAAACTAAGTTGACAGTGTCGGGCTATGAATTATCAATCATCGGGACCGTGGAATCCCTTAATGAAGGGTCATGATGGGATAAGGACAACTAGTCAATGGTCACAATACGACCCTCATGCAGAAAGCACAAGACCCAAAAAATCGTAGCAACCACTGCATGCATTGCATAAGTCCAACTCCTTCCTAACAATAGGTTGTAGTTGAGAGGCGCATCGACCACTTCAACTTTGACACACACAGTTTTCCCTCCCAACTTCATGGGGAAAGAAGGAATAATTCCATGTGGTCTAAACGACTGACCATCAAATGTCATAAGCAACGTAGGTGATGTAGACAACCCAAGTTGGCTAATGGCCTTCCAACATGCCAATGACATCATGCAAGTCGAGGCACCCTCGTCAACCACTATGTGGAAGATGTTTTGCATAAAATATTTCATGGTGTAAGCCACTACTATCTGAAACACAACATGGTAAGGAAGACAGGGCTTTACGTCAGTTGGATCAAGAATGATGGCTCCCGGGTTACAAGTCTTTGTTGATCCCAAGGTGAACAAGAGATATTTTCTCTATGAGGGGCAACTCTGGAGGACTTCTAAAGAAGACATCACGCAAGGGGTATGTGCCAAATCCTCTAAACAAAGTAGTTTTGGCCGACCCTCACGTTTGGATTATGAGAAGCCTTCTTAAACACACCTTCTAGGATGCAAGTCATCGTTTTTCCCACTGCCTTCTCAATTTGGAAAGGATTCGGTGGGTTAGTGGCTTATTTTCCCTTCTCAGAATATTTTGGCATCTTGTAGTCTCGTGCCCTGGTTGCTATATGAGAATTGACATTTATCATGCAAACATTCTTAGATAGGTTGTTATTGGGAGGCGCGAGGGGTCCTTGACTACCCCCTGTCGCGCTCGTGGATGCGGAAGCATGAGCCATGTTTTTCCATTGTGGAAAAGAGTTCATCAACATAGCCAGTTGTTGCTATGCCAATAGCTTCTAGGCCTCTGCAAGCCGAGGGCACAGATGAGTCAGGTGGTCTTCCATACAAATATTACAAAGATACTTCGACTTCTTCTTCTCTATTTTTCCCCTGCCAACATTGTTGGTAGCCTTTTTTTCCCCTTCACCCTTATTGTTTCATTGTTTCTTCTTTTCGTCAGCCTACTAGTTGGCTTTGGAATTCGTCAACTGCACACTATGTATGCCCGACGTTTGGGTAGGGGGAACAATTGAACTAGAAGTCTGGCTGGACATAGACTATTGTATCGACAATTGTTGCAACTGATTTGACAACAAATATGTGGACTTGCTTTGTGTTGAGCCCACAATACCATCAGCATGGGGTCCAGAATTTTTCTTGGTCTTAATGAGAATAGACTACGGCGCATTTCGAAAAATCTCGTAGAGCATGCCAGATTGAGAGTAGATCAGTTCAAGTTGTTGCACTCTCATAATCACCTCCTCTTCTGAAAACACTCTAGAAGTCGCTACGTCCTTGGATAAAGAGGGAACCAAAGACTTCATGAACCACTCAAGAAGGAAAGTAGGAGGGACGTGGACCTTAATTATTCTCTTTTTACATGGTCATTCTTGGATATGATCGGAGATATGTCCAGGCTTGGTTTTCTAAAACTTGGCCAGCAATTCGGTGTTAACATCGTATCTCAAAGGTAACTGAAAATGGTTTAAGAAAACCATCACCGGGTCATTGAAGTAAGAGTACCTCGAGTGGTCGAGCTCAATATACCATTTCGTAGCACCCGCTATAAGAGTACATTGAAAAAGGCACAATTGGACAAAGTCATTTCACAGTGAGTTTGACGAGCACTATAGATGAAAATTTGTCACATGAACACCTAGATCTTCGCCAGGATTGCCTTCAAATTTTAGAATATCTGATGGCAACTTAGTCGGCATGGGGGGCCAATGCAGATCGTGACAAATTGGGTTCTTTAGTAACCTCAACAAGTCTAGCAGATGTAGCATTGGCAGAAATGGTAGTTTAGGTTGTGTGTTATTGACAGTAAAAGAGGGTCCTAGAGTTTGACTGGCACCAGGTTGCCAGGAAAAGTTGGACTGTTGGCCAGGGTTTTGGTAGAAACTGTGGCCTTGACCAGCATATAGAGACTATGTCTATTGGGGTATCATCGGTTGACTCCCATAATTGGATGACATATCTTGTGTGGGGATTTCTCCCTACACTTTGTTCCAAGGATTTTGGAAGGGGATGCCCCCAACTTATCGGATGATCATAGGTGTGGAGCCCTACCCGGGGTTCCATTGAGCATGGAAGGGGTTGGTCCAGACCGACATCCCTTGCAAGGGAACTAATCCCTGCCAAGTAACTGATCCAGTCATCGCACCCTATGAAGTAATAGTACCCTGCATTGGGTTTTGTTGCCCAAAATCGAAGTTTCCCCAACCAATACAACAACCAAAGAAATAGTGTTGTTCCCAAATTCATAGAACAAAGAGAATGATATAGATCCCACTGGCGTTGTGTAAGATGAAGGTCATAAACTGCCTTCTCCAAACAAGTTATAATTAGTGTTTAGCCCAATTAACTACTGGAAAGCACCATAGAGAGAGGGGGAAGGAGGAGGGATATGACCCCCAACATAACGGATAGCATTAAAGGGGACTGAAGTTCCCCTGGTTGACCCTTTCACGGGAGTGTTTGATCTCCCTACCCCCTGGCCCATGGTATGTAAGGTGGAGTAGGTAAGAACTGAGTTCGAATCAAAACCAGGAATCCCATATGATAATGGATGGCTCGTCGCACTCTGTGTAAATGAAGCAGTGGTCACCATCGATGATGGTATTGAGCCACTTCCTGAAGTAGAGGGAGTCGAGACCACTGTGGTCATGACTAGCGGAGGTAGGGGAGGAGGCACAATGCCCCCTCTAGTAATATCCATGAAGAGAGTATGAGGACTCCCGGACAAAGTAGCAACATTCGCTTCCATTTCTGCTCGTAGGACTAGTTGGTGCTCAGAAGGTGTCACTTCAGGGGGGACAATCTAAATTAATATCTATGTCAATAAGCCGGTAATCGGAGGTTTATCTGGCCTAAAACCTTCAGTTCCAAGGTCAGAGATTGTAGGTTCCTCCAGAGTCAAAAAATATCCTCGCGGAGCAGGGTTGGGCACAATTTTCTGTGGCCCAGTCGCTTCGAACGACCTTTCGTGGTCGATTCTTTGCCTCAAAGGTGGTGGTGGTGGCTCCAATGTAATGGATGACAAGCCCTGAAGCCTTCTTGACTATTGAAGTTGTTGATATTCCACCTTTTTAAATGATCAATGACACACTAAGGCTTAACTAGCATTTGAACACCAACCACACACTAAAAATCTCCTATGGACAAATCAAGCAGTTGACTATCTAGTAGGAACGACAGTTACTAGAGAAACACTAGAGTAGAATCGACACTAGAGAAACTAACCAGTGTAAGTGAAACTCAAACATAGAAGCACCCTCTGGGTATACTCTTCAAAGTGTGATCTGACGTCTACCGTAAGTACTGCGGTATACCCCCTCAGTCACCCTTGTAAGTCCATAGAATATGGGCAACTAAGTTTCCATCTCACAGTCAGTCACCAGGCAGGTACAGTCGATAGTCGGGAAGATCACAATGAGCAAGATAACAAGTCAGAAGCCTATTAGGGGTATCAAAAGAAAATGTTCTAGAAGACAACAGAGGATCTCGAATGAATTCAAGGTCCACAAAGCTCTGTAGGAAAATGAAGTCGGCATTACTCCCAAGACAAACCCTCAATATGCGTTCCCCACTACGTTCAGTCTGGCTTTGGAGGGGTTATCTCCGTTGCCTTTCCTCACGCAACCTCATGTTTATCCTCTGTGTTAGAGGGGGGCCCAGGATAAATTTTATGACACTGGACTTAAGCACTCCCTAACTCAGACTCCAATGTTTGATTTAACGACCTTGAAGAGTTTCCTCTCAAACCTAATTCAAGGCCCTAACACTAAACTAGTTGGTTGACCCTACAAGAATAAAAAGTCTAGTTTATTTTAGATTAAGAATTATTTTTAAAGGATTGATTTACTCATGATTTATGGTGGTGAAACTAATGCTGTTATAAGAGATGAAAAAAGAGGAGAAAATTAAAGCACCTGAAAGAAAAATTACTTCAAATCTTTTAAAAACAAAGATTTGTAACTAACTCTTTGTAAACACAACTTTTCTTAACTAACTTTTCAAGATCTTGTAAATAAAACCTAAAACATACTTTTGCTTGAGTACAAGCTACATATGTTTCAATAAATCAAGAAAGAACTTGAAAAACGGACTCTTTTTCCTTTTTGCAAATAACTAACTCTAACTACTTTACCAAACAGAAAAGAAAATACTTTTTTTTTTAAATGCTTTAAAGAGAAAAAATGAAATAAATATTTTTATTTTTATTTTTTCAAAGAAAGTAAAAAGGGTAAAATGAAAACTAAAGCAAGACTGGAAAAGACCTTGAGCCCATTGCGTATCGCAGGGATTCAACCAAGAAACCAAGAAGGGAATATCTAAGACTCAACAATTTGCTTAAAACCTTTTTTTTAGGTAAACACAAGAAAACTAAAATAACAAGTAAACTAAACTCTATACCTAGGCTATGGCTATAAACAGAGACTCTAAACTGATCCAAAAAAACCATGAGAAGTGTGAACCTCAATCAGGAAAGAGGCAAGCTCCCTCTTTTTCAAAAGATTTCCTGAAATAGAGATGCGGGCTGTTGCATCAACAACATGCGTATGTACGCGGGATGTTTACTGAGAAGATCTATGTACACGGGATGACCCAAGATGGGGCGTGTACACCTTTGTATCTCTTCAAAAGGAAAATATCAAGTAGTCTTACAGGGAAGGGACAACTAGTATTGCACCCTGAAGGTGACCAGAATCCCTTGACAGACTCAGAAAACTTGAAAGAAACTTGAAAGGAAAACAAACCAATCAAACAACCCAAAATCCCCTAAAAAACCCTAGGGGATTCCCCAGTATGGTTGCCAATTTTGCTAGTGGGAAAACCCCCCCTTTAACTGCACCAAGGTTTAAAATGCAGACAAAGAAAATGAGCGTCTAAAATATAGTTGAGCTTACTCTACCCCAAACATCTATAAAAAAATCAAAAGAAAACAATAATAGAAGAGATAGGGTAACTATACCTTTGATCCCCACGTACAGTTATGATCTCCTCAAGCTTGAAATTTCCACTGACTGCACGTCTCCTACCAAGGCTGAGCTACATCCAAAGATAGAAAAAAAAAGAAACTACTAGCATGCTATTCTATTCATGAGTTAGGGTTAGGTATTAAATGCTAAATATAAATCAATGAAGATACATTAAACACCATTATTTGGGACAAGAAAATGCAAATATTTTATTCATCATACAAAGATTATACCTTACAATTTGAGTCAACCACCATTCCGCGAACCCATTCCGGGCTCCTCTTTACCATGCTCCAAATGCACCTTGAATGGACCTCTTCTCTCAATCTTCTGGTTACCTTTATCGAAGGGAATGGATTGAATGGAAAGAGAAAAGGATGAATGGGGAAATGTTGAGGCAATTTCTCACAAAAAAAGGCAAAAGCTGGGGCAAGGAGGGGAAGTGAAATTGGGTAATGTTTCACTGTTCTTATGCTTAGATTTGAAAGAAGACCCCAACACCTCTGTTTATATGAAAAATGGATGGTTATTTGATTGGTTGACGGGATATAGTAGGTGGATTAGTTGGGAAACTTCCAATAGCCCGTGGATTTCAATGAATTTCTTGCAACTTTTTAATTTTTTCAACTTTTGCAAGCATACGTGGGCTGTAGTGGTGCAACAAGCGTATGTACATGAGTTGTAGTGGTTTAGAAAGCATATGTACATGGAATGTATTGGCACAGACTGCGTACATATTCTAAAAAGTGTTTTTTAAGAATATCTTCTCAGCAATGCTTTGGCAAAACATGCAAGTAAGAGGGCCAAGGCCATGTATACATGAGTAGGTCATTTTAGGGCTATAACACCAGTGCTTAGAGGAGACTCCCTCTCTTCTCTCAGAATGAAAGACTAAATCTTTGGTACCACCTCAGTCTCAAGATCCTCCTCGTGCTCCTCATCCGACATTAAATCATACCCTTAAGGTTGTCCTCGCAACATATACAACCTGTCCATCCGATCATCGATCAGCTGCAGCTCCACCGGGTCCACTCCCTCCCTATATATAAAGACATGTTCCCTCTTGAACAATGTATAATATCCTACATCCTACAAGGATGATACTAAGAGAAATTTAACCCTCAACCCTGGAACATAGATAACTCCATCAAGCTACAGGAATCCTTCATACTCGAGTCAGAATCTAACCTTTCCAATGCCACGTACAACTCGCTCCATACCACCTTCAATATCCACCTTCTAGTCAGGACCTATCTCTGTGATAATTAGGAATATTCACCAGATTCCCGTCATGTGGCAAGAGGCTCCAATATCCACAATCCATCTGATATCACCCCCAAATCCTCCGCTACCGACACCTGAAACTAGAGTAACCAACAAAAATTCCCTGTCGTACTTGGAAGCAAAGTCATCCAAGGTTGTTGTAGCAACTTTCTGAGGCCCCTATGGTTCCTTCTTCTTCTTCTTCTTCTCAGGACAATGAGAAGCAAGGTGCCCCACCTAGTTACAAAAGTAACATTTGACTTTACTCAAGTCCCTCCTGAAACTTCCTTTCTTCTTGATCTTTGCATCAAGAGAAAAATTCTCATCACCTCCATCTGTCTTATGTCCATTGCTCTAAGATCCTTCTCGGATCTCTGCCTGAGTGAAATCATCCCACAGTATGCTCCAATCTAGAAGATGTTCATGACCCACCACACACTTCACGAAGAATTCTCATTCCTTGGTGAAGCATTTCAAGGCCATCCTCACCAACTCTAAATCCAATATGACCTCTCCAACTAAATCCAACTCATCTTTCACTTGAGATACTTGAGTAAGATAAGAAGAAACACTCTCCTCCTTACCCATATTGGTATCATACAGCTTATCCTTCAAGGCCATCTTCCGGTTTTCATTCTTCACCTCAAATAAGTTCTTAAGTGCATCCCACATCTCTTTGGTTGTGTTCATCTCAACCAAGTGTGGGATAAGGTGATCCTTCACCCCATCTAGAATAATCCTCTGAGCTTTGGCATCTTTGACCTCATACAAATCCAAAGAAAATGGATCTATTGTGGGAAGCACAACAACATAACTGACATAGTTCCAAATCATGTTCTCCTTGAGAACAATTGACATCTGAACCTTCCACTATAAATAGTTGGAAATGCCATCCAACCGATCCTCAAACCTAATGCATGCAGCCATATTCCTTGTCACAGCTCAAGGAAAACAATCACAAATTCCCCCCCTTCAAACATGTCCAAAAATCTCATTGCTCACTATAACTCAAAGCCCAAGATTTGATACCATGTAGAAATTTAATGACAAAAATCAGCAAGCTAATAATTCTGTCATACACTTAACAAACTAGAGATAATTGTCTTGTATGAACTCTGAAATGTCTAAACCCACATTTAGAAATTACCATAAGAATAAATACACATTGCTAAGCAATTTAGCAGTGGAATAAACACAATGAACAACATTCAATCAACCATGAACAACTCAGAAATTTAGGCAAATGCCAGGGAAAACCCCAATGTGGGGAAAATCAATGAGAGAGAGAGATCTTATTATTCAACTTCAGGAAAGTACATATCAACAACAACAATACAATTTCCAGCTAAGAGAAAAATACCTTACATCACCAAAAAATATCCCAAAAATTTCTGCCTCGATTTTTGTGTCAAGTCTGTACTGTTGTATGACCCACCCAGAAAAAACAACACCTTGAAAATAGAGCCAAACTGTTGTTGTACAGACTATCCTTCAATAGTAAATATCCCAAGCTGCCTTGATTTCTGTGCCAACACTTTCCTCGATTTATGTGCCCTCTTTTCTATTGTACGGACTGTACGGATCCATATAGTACGACCTCCCTCACAATAGTAAATTACAACACTCACAGAACATAAAACTCTCTTGGGATTTGTGCCCAATATGTC
>SNQJ01S0120046.1:14751-34050 GCA_010110895.2 Picea sitchensis
TTTATCAAAACTGCCAAAACCAGAAATGTACTTGGCTACAAATTTTACAGAAAGGTTAGCCTTCAATCACCTATGATCTCTTCAAGCGGTTAACTATACAATTATTATAGTTTATGAATATCCTCAATGAAACCAATAAACGCAATTTTTTTCAAAGGAAAACCTCATGGGGAAATCCAAGAGATGCTTCACGACATTCATGGATGGCATTCCTAGTAAACCCATCTGCTTAGACTAGTGCACCTCACCCACGCAAATTCAAAGTAAGCACCTGTCAACATGGATCTAGCCAAATGCCTAGCAACATTGGTGACAACTGGTTAAGCTAAGCCCTTGGACTATTAATTCATCACAATGCCTGTGATAACATTCCAAGACCAAGACCAAGAACAATTTAATGGATAGAAAGCTTTACATACCAAACATATAGTAATCATAGGGTATCTTACAAAGGGATATATATGCAAATTTGAAACAATCTGGAAATTTTAGTTTAAAAAGAAAATTAAAAAATCCAACACCATAAATAGACAATGTTAATGAACCGCACCTTGTTCCTGTAGTAAAATTGAACATCACATGGTAAAATAGGTTTCATGTAGTCTACAGAGCCAGGTCCTAGAATGGGAAATCTTCCTATATGAATTATTAAATCGCGCACTTGTTGTTCCTTTGCCCAGACCTGTGCATGATATGCAAGATTCTGTGTCTTACAGCCTCCACAATCTGCTGCATGCTCACAAGGAGCTACAACAGAATCATTATGAGGAGAGATCGTATTGAGCTTTTTGACCTATACAAATATGACAGCAGACTAATAAGAAACTGTATACATAGTTATCTGTAAGGCAAGCATTCATCAGAAAATTTGGAGAAAATCATTACAATAACTAAATGCAGAACAAAATATTCTTGGTCATTCATAACATTAAGATTGGAGGGAAAATCTTACACAATCATTATTCGTCAAACATATAAATACAATATGATATCATAATACAGCAACAAGCACAAAGTTAAAAAGAAGGATAAAAGCAAACAAAAGCATTGGTAAGGGATCAAATGGTATACAAGTGCAACAGATTTTCAATATTTTGAGATTCAGGGATTCATAAAATTACAGCTTTTCAAAGATAAAGACATAAACATACAGGACACAGTCAATTACTAGCTTTGATGTTTAATCCCATTTAATAATGAATACCATGTGACCAACAGTTTCAATTTATAGCCATGACACTCACATCATGCAAAACAAAGTGTTTTAACTTTTACATCATCTTACAAATCTACAAAACCCAAAATTACACAAATTAAAAGAGGATTCCATTACAGCAGAACTGGGGCCTTAGTAGCTGACTAATGCAAAAAGGATCAAACCTTCAACAAATGGCAAGTTATATTTTGGAGCCTTTTTATTAAACTAACCCAAACAGGCTATTAAACAACATTTTTGGATTTTTCTAGGTCATCAAGTTGAGCATTGCTACCCCTCTCACAGGTCACTCATATAAGAAGTTCCAAGGTTTTAATGAGATGAAGCAAAATATAATTTAAGTGTACCTGCCCAGAACAAGACAACAAGTAGAAAAGAAATACTGTTTGCAAGTACCATATGATGTCAGTGTTTCATAAAACTATGAATTCTTGAAAGATAAACAAGCTGATGTAAAACTGAAGCAATCTAAATATTTATAACAGCAATGTATATTTAGCAAAAGCCACACAATTATGCCTCAATAATGCTTCAAGAATGACAAGAAATAATAGCCTAAAATTGACAGAATCATAATAGATGTCAGAAAAAATAATGGCAATGTATAATCAGCTTTTAATCTTGCTTTTAGGATGAATTTGTTGTTGTTATAGATGGTTGTAGCAATCTTTTGCAACAGCAGCAAATTAGTTAGTGAGATAGTATAATCAAGAGTTAGAAAGAGTTAGTAAAAGTCTTAGGGAAGATGGTTTAAGACTTGTTTGGTCAATCAATCACTTGCAAGGAGTGAAATAGTGCCTTTTAGGGTAATGGAGTCAAAGTTTGCAGCGGCAATTCTTAGAGGAGAACAACAAATGATACTAGACAATCTAAAGGGATGGGTGAGATGATTGAGGTGTTAGTAACCTAAGGCCTCAGTATCTAAACCCTAGAAGGAAAAAATGCTAGAAAGTAGGTAACCCTAGGCCCTAGCAATTTCCTTCTTCCTTAGATCGAGCTTGAAATAAAAATGTGAAGCTAATGAAGCAATGCTACTAAAGTGCTACAAAGATAGGGATCTAGTGTATTCTTCAAAAGAGATGTTTTCTAGCAAAATCAAGTAGGTGGAAAATTATAAGGAAAAGGACAATAACATGTGCTTCTCCCCTAGGGTTTCAAACTAGCAATTTCATAATCTTAGAAATGGACAAGCAAATTTACCATACCATTCAAAATAAATGAAGAATTGCAGATTTACTTACTTCATCAAGAATAATCTAGCATATAAAAATCTTAGTTGAAGACTTTCCACCATGAAAATGCCAAAATACACCAAGAATAGCCTCTCCAAGAAGTTGCCCACCACTTAATTTCAGCCAAGTACCCTTAAAGAGGGCCGAATTTCAGACCTCACACTTGTGTGAGTGAAAGATGATGAAAAATACAAGAGATTTATCTCTTATTTATACAATAATCATGACCTTTGATTACAATTTAGGTCAAAAAAGGCGACATGGCTTGTTTACATCAAAAATCCAATTTTACATAAAATTAACAATTTAAAACCCTAAAATGTGCAGTTGAGGTGACATCATGCCCTCCTAGGGTAACGTTGGGACTCACAGGTGGGACGTCAGGCTCCATGAGCAAAATGTTAGGCCTTCGGATGATGCCATATGTGCCACCTAGCACACAACTGCCTCCATCATGTCCATCTGAGGTTGGGTGACGTCTAGGGTCACACGGGTGACGTCATGGGCCTCCCAAGCCCAACGTTAAGGGGGGAGAGCTAGATCCCCCTAGGTCTAGGCCTGCTAAAGTGTCTCTGGTGGAACGTCCCTCTTTTTCTTTGGTGCAAGCATCTGGTGTTTCTCTGCCCCTGGTTGGGGTCACAACATCCATCTGGTGGGCTTTTAGCCCCATGGAGGTCCAAGCTAATCATCTCCCCATATGTACCTGTCCATCAGCCATGGTCCTGCAACAACAACAAGTACGCCCTCCATGGGCTCATAAGTCACAGGGATCATAGCAATGTTAATCACGTCTAATAATCAAATTACCCAAACATGTGCATTAAACCCCCCTTTAGCCAAACAAATGCTCAAAGACGTTATGCAGTTTAACAAGCCAGGTTTGGAGAGAGTCTCAAGATGTCCTATTGGGCTAATCCTCCTCAAGTTTGGGGTGTTTCCCAAGTGAAGACAAATCTAGGTCATGTAGGTGTATGAAATGGTGTAGGGAATGTTTGGGCAAGCGGTACAGTGATAACAGGGAAATGTAGGTCTTACTTGTGGGTGCCTTTGTAGAGAGCAAGTTGCACCTTGTCATGGATGCCATTTTTTCCTAGCCCATTCACTGCCTTTTATTCTTTGTCTTATTGTTTTTTCTTTTCAAAAGAATAGTTGGGGGACACTGTCTTGGCGTGGTGACCAGTGGTGCCCACAAGCACTTCACGCAAATGAGAAGGTTGGCTCGTGATGAGACCCCCTTTCTCTTGGCTATGCCACCAAGAGCCACTACCCTAGTTTGGTGACCAGATGGATGGCAATGTCATACCGCTACATGCCCATGGACTTAATAGGCCGGCTCATGATGAGACCTGCTATCCACCAACTAGATCTTGAGTTTTTTATTTTATTTTACAGGTCCCCTTTTCTTGTTGAGAAGCCATTTATTGCTTTATCGGGAATCCCTGGGCGAAGCATCTCAAGGTTTCATTTTGGCTTTTAACTTTTTCCAGCTACTTTTACCCTCTGGGCCTTTATCCCCTTCTTCCCACAAGGCAAGGTACAATGAAAAGTGGTAAGTATGGAAGGAATGGGCGATGACCTTTCATAGACCCACCTAGTGGCAACTCATCCCTAAGAAAACCAACTTACTAGGGCACTCTGTCATCCCCCCCAATTACGAAAAGAGCATAATTTCCAAGCAAACGTCATGAAACAAAAGAGAGTTCAGTGCACATATTCAAATGCTTCGAAAATTAGAGTGACACATACCATGATACCCAGACTCATTACCTCATGGAGCAAGACCCACTACTACTTCAGAGGATGGATGTTGTTGCTGCTGATAGATAGGACGCACTGAAGAAAAGATGGGCCCTACAGGGCCAAGCTCAAGTCATATGGCTCTCGATACTCCATGTCTAGGACCTGCGGGCTCGAGACATAATCTCCTTAGTTATCCCTAGGATAGGGGATAACAAACACTACTGGTAGTCTCCATGGCAATCTAGTAGTAGTACACAGTTACTACAATGCCATCCAATAGATCACAACAGTGTCGATCCATGGTAGTACACAACTACTATCCAATGGTACACAACCACTCTTAGTAGTTCACAGTTACTATCTAGTGACACACAATCACTACCAATGGAACACATCCACCACAGTAGTACATAGCTATTGTCCATAGATACACAGTCTCCACTGCAATCAACTAATAGCTACACAAGCTATCACCATGTAGTACAACGTCTCCTGACATCAAATCATATCATCGTTTGCATCATCTCTCGAGGCCATACTCCATCTGAGTAATCGGGCATGATGTTGAATAAGTCATGTGCTAAACCCAGTGCACTCATCAGAGTGTCTCACATAAGTCACTCACTCAACAGAGTGATACAAGGACCATTCTTCTAATCCGGACATACATCCTAGAAGAATAGTTGTCCCAACAGATGTTGAAAGCCCCGCAATGGGCTACAAGGCATTCTTCTAATCTGGACATACGTCCTAGAAGAATGACTATCTTCCCAGATGTTGAAAGCCACGCAATGGGCTACAAAGACCATTCCTACAGGAATGTCAATCTCGGACTATTTTCTAATTGGGCCACCATATGTACCATACAGATCAATCTCTACCCATATGTGCCTTACAAAATATCGGTCTCGTATCAACCACCCTAATCGGGATGCCATGTCCTTAGGGGGCGGACTATTCAACCTGATCGGGCCACTAGCTATGCCTCAAGAGAATATCAGTCCTAAACCATTTTCCTAATCGGGCCACAATATGTGCCTTAGGAAAACACCAGTCCATGATACGTCATCAATCTGTCAACCTGGACCATTCTCCACAGGGAGAATGTCTGTCCACCAGCAATCTGTTCTGCCTGGACCATTCTCCTCCTTATACGTCCTGACAATCATTGCACTTTGGACCATTCTCCTCGGAGAATGTTTGTCCCTCAACACACTAACTTTCATAGTCTGTATGTCGGCCTCCTAACTGAGGAATTCATATCCTCCATTTCAACCAAGAGAGCAATCTCCACGAGTCCCATCTTGTCCATCAAGTATGCAAGCTTTATCTTGGATAGAGGCTTCATCAAATATCGGTTGTTTGTTCATCGATTGGAGATGCAGCAGAACCACTTCTCCCTTCTGGACTTTATCCTGAAGAAAAATAGTACTTGATCTCAATGATATTGCTTGACCTATCATGGAACTCGGGGTTCTCGAAAGCTTCACACAACTCTAAATATCACAATATATCACCGGTCGAATCCGACTTTAATCAAATAATCGAGAAACCGATACGAAACCATCTGCTTTCATACAAGCATCTGAAGCGCGAAAATATACTCTACTTTTGTAGTGTTGAGTGCTATGAGACTTTTGTTCCTACTAGCCCATGATATCATGGCGGATCCCAAAATGAAACATATACCCGGAAGTACTCTTTCTATCATTTGTAGTCCCTGCCCCATCTAAATGATGCATCCATGTAGTTGTACATCATTTTTTGAGGCATATTTCAAACCATAGTTTAGCGTCCCACCCGAAGATATCTCAAAATAATAGCTGCGGCTATCCGATACTCATGTCTAGGTTCCACACAGTGTGACTTAATGTTCTGACCAAGCAAATGTTAAATGCAGATACTTGTGCTCCTTTCGATTTATGGATAAACAGTAGCTTGGAAGTAAGACTCAAGCTGGCGTGCTGAGGAGCTTCCCCACCCCTTGTCACCTCGATGGGGAGCTCGCTCTGTCGAGGGTAGCTAATCCCAAGGGAGGCGTCCCACAATGTCAGGGGTTCTGAAGGAAAAGTCAGGGTTTAAGGCTCAAGGTTAGGTGACTTCCTTCCGCAGTTAACGTCCAAATGGACAATTGATGAGAAGAGTTTTCCACTGAATGGCACTTGTTTGCTAGACAAGGCAAATAAAGCTAAATTGTGCATGCAGTGGTTAGTACTTCAGTTTCTAATGACTATCTTCCAATATATATATGAGCAATGAAATAAATGTAATTATTGTGAAGTCAATGATTAAATAAAAGACAAAAGGCTTATAATACTTCTTCAATAAATGCAAAATTGATACTTGCGTTCAATGTATAAAATCGATCCTTATTATATCACAATGCGATAAATGTGCTCATACACCAATAAATGTTGTTCGTCCAAACTGCTAAGGTGGCGTCGACCTACTCTACAAGTTAGTTTAATCACAAGAACCGAAATAGTGGGCGTTTGCTTCTAAATAAGCCAATGAGGTATGTACCAAATGTTTATCAAATGATGACAAAGCCACAACGTTTCACACTAAACAAGGGTTAAAAGGAGACTTGACGTCACCTTTGTTGTTCTTCGTCACTATGCTATGGGAGTGACGTCGACCCTAGATCTAAGTTAGTTTTGGTGGCAGGAAGTGAGCGTTTTGCAAAGTTAAACTGATGAAAATAATCTACACATCAATGACAATTTGCTAGATGACAATGCCACAACATTTTATACCAAACAAGAGGTTAAAATAGGTATGGCGTCACTAGCTAGTTAGGGAGTTAAGGTTAGCTAGACAAAGAGGTGAGCGTTTGTTAATTGGGCCAATGAAATTGCTCAACACCTCTATGGCTATCAATGGATATTCTAACCCTTAAGTTTTTAGACAAACAAAAGAGTTCAAGTAGGGCAAGACGTCATCGACAAATTAGGGTTAGTAGAAGCGCTAGGGTTAGTTAGGGTTTTAATTCAAGAGTGTTTGAAAGATTGTTTTGATGACCAAAGGTCCAACATTGCAATTTAGACTAGTGCCTTGGGTTAATGGAGTCAAGAGGCTAAAGGCTTGAAGATTCAAACTAAGGGCAGGAGGTTAGGTTTGATGAATTAATAGCTACAATGTGAGGGCCGCAAAAATCAAAAACAGGGGAGGAGGCTCATTAGGTGTAGCTAAAGCTAGGCCTCATGCTCCCTCCTCTTTCCTCCAAGACTCTTTGGCAAAAAATGGTTAGCTATAAAACAAAAATCTATGGATGAAAAGAATATTTGTTTGAGAGCAAGGCACAAACCCTAGAATCAAACCTAGGTGTAAAATTAATTAGGCCTGGGGCGTCTTAACTCTTCAATTTATGTTTCAAACTAACTCAGAAAAGGAACTGGTGTAGCAATGGCTGAGCTAGGTTCTTCTTAATCAAATAGCTAATCAAGCTTTATCATGGGGACATGAAGCAGGGACCTACTTGTGTCAGCATCTAGGGTTTCAATGATTAAGCATAATAATAACAAATGTAACCATACATGTAAGATATTAAACCCTACAACCATTCTGAAATCCAAGAAGTTTTGTATTAAAAGCCCTTACAAATTCATGAAGAGCTTATCAAACCTAGTTGTAACACCTTCGATGATAAAAACACCATATGCATGCCAAAGATAATCCTTCCAATAAGTAGCCTCGCTCCAAGGCTTGATAAGACAAAGACTAAAGTATCACTCTCCTGAGAGGAGCAAGTTGTGTTATGTGTTTAAATGGCTCCAGCGTCCTCGATAATATCATCAAATGATATTAATTAACAAAATAGGTCATTAAAGACAAGCAGTAAAACGGTGACTTAATAATATTCATTATTTGTCACGTAATTTTAAAAATGCTTCGAAATGAGCTAAAGGGAGGCGATCAAGCCCTCGGGGAGCGTTGGCCCTTCGAGCATCATCGGCGGCATCGAGGAAGTAGCGTTGGCTCCTCACGGGGCTCGCAACTTGCCACATGTGCCGTGGTCCAGCCGCGATGCTACATGCTCGAGAGATAGATCCGAGCCGACCACGGGTGGCGTCCTGTCCATCAAACCATCCTCCCATCTGTGAGGTTGATCCCCTGGAACAAATCTGCATACGGTGTCACGGTGAGGCATCATACGTCTTATTCATGCAAGTGCTCATCATGACGTTGTCTTGCCTCTTCCATCCCAACGTCCATCTGGTGTGCTCTTCAGCCTCATGGAGGTCAGAGCTAATCATCTCCCCATGTGTCTGGGTCCTCGGGCCTTTGTCCAGCCAGTATGGTCACTTTTATCCAAAGACTTCGCCCTCCATGGGCTCATTAATCTAGAATCATAACAATGTAAATCATATTTCATCATTAAAGTTATCAAATATGCATGAAATCCTAACATACCATCTAAGAGCTCAAAGATATTACATGAGATCTGCTATCCTGGCTGGAAAGCCGTGAGAACAACCTATTGAGCTAGCCACAGAGATGGAAAGTTTCCTCAAAAGATCATTCAGCCATGTTTTATGGTGATATGGCTTTTAAGGATGTCCAGTCATAGAAAGACCAAGGAAGCTGAGGTGTTGTCTGGCAGGTGCCTTTGTGGGAAGCGAGTTGTACCTGTCATGGACACATTTTTTTCCAAACCCTCTATTGCCTTCATTTTTCTTCTATTTCTTCCTTTTGCTTCGAAATTGACGGAGGACCTTGCCTTGGCAGTGGCGAAGCGTGGCGTTACTGCCGGTATCTTATTGTGAAATGATAAAGGCGGCAAGTGAGACCCCCTTTCCTTTATTACATGCAACCAAAAGGTCAACGCCTGTGGTGACAGAGATAGTGGCAATGTCATCTTCTTTAATACTGTATGAACATAATGGGCCGACTGGTGATGGGGCCTCCCATCCCCTCTTGGTTGAGTCTTGTTTTTATTATTATTTTCTTGAGGTCCCTTTAGTTTCTTATCGAGGCTTTTTATTGCTTCTCGGGGGATCCCTGAAGCGAAGCATCTCTAGTTTATTTCTATGGCTTTTATCTTTTAACAACCGCTTTTACCCCCTGGGCCTTAGACCCTTCTTCCCACAGACAAAGTGTAACCCGAAGGTCATCCTAATGGCTATATTAGGGGAATGGGATGGATGGCGGGGTATAAGATATCAAATATGATAAGATATCGGGTAGAGGCCGGGGCGATAGCTCACATACCGTCCCCTTGGTAGCTATGACGAGACCCATGAATATCTGACTTGCTAAGTCGAATATCGACTTGCTAAGTCGCAATCAATCACCCCAACAATGGTCAAGTGGATTGAATGTAAAGTCTAGCGAGTCATCGAAATGAAGGAACCTATTAATATATAAGAAGGTCATAACAATCAAATGACACATGCCATGATACCTCCCGGACAATTACCTCAATGGGCAAAGAGTCCTCTCAGGTCGAGGCCCGGTAGGTGTTGATGAAGCATCACTATTTGTGAGGACAAGTGGTGAAGAAGAAAGATGGAGCCCTCGAGAGACCATTAGAATCAATCCGGCTCATTACTCCGTAATCTGGGACCATGGGCCTCTCCGAGACGATCTCAATTATCCCAGATATGGGGATAACGGTACTAACTCTAAAATACATCAATGAGCGATCAATTTGTTGAGTGGGGGCCGGAGTCACGGATCCCGGAATCGAGGGAGTCTCTCAACTACTTGATTTGTTGCATTGGGATTCCTTATGGTTGAAATCCATTATCCCAAACTACGGAAGGATCTTCTGACATGCCCTTGTCTAGGAAGATTCCTGCGAACTACGCTGCATGCCGGAGTCCCAAATAATGATACATGAGACGAGATCCTTCATGTAAATTCAGGCTAGCTCCCCTCTTACCTTGAATAATGAAGCTCTTGCATGTGAATAAATCATCAACATATAGTGTAGGATCATAGGTGCATCATTAACAACCTTGTAATAAGGTTTGGATCAACATAGCTCTTGGAAAAACCAAGTATTGTTAAGTAATTGTCGATCCATGCATACCAAGCTCTTGGAGCTTGCTTGAATCATATAAGGCCTTCTTTAATGCATACATGGGTTTCTCAGGTTGTACCTCAAAACGAGGTTGTTCTGTAATATTCTTCTTCTCGATTACTCCATTGAGAAAAAGCGGTCTTTACATCCATCCGATCTAAACTCCAATATCGATGCTGCAAGAATATGATGGCTCTAATAGAGATATATCTAACAACTAGAGCAAACGTCTCATCAAAGTTTTCTCCCTCATGTTGGGAGAACCTTCTAGCCATGAATCTTGCCTTTTATTTATCTATACTCCCATCTACTGCATGATCTATCTTGTAAACCCATTTTGAAATGACTCTGATTTTCCTTAGGGTCTAGGCACAATTTCCCAACATCATTTTCCATATGATGGTTGATATTCTTCCATCATGGCCTCCTTCCATTCTTTCTTCTGAGCCAGACAACCAAAGGGTCCTCAATTCAACACTTGGCTTCTTTCAAGAGAAGGCTTAGGTCATGTTCTTCAATATATGATGAGAACTTCTATGTTGAACATATCATTTGTCATGATAAACTTCTCTTCATAGAAACATGGATAGATTTTGGTCATTCATCATTATGAGATTCTCAATGGATTGGTTCTTTCTTTATTCCACACCATTATGCTGAGAGTTAATGTGGGATAATTAGCTCCTATTAATCCGGTTGCTACAAAGGCAGCGAGCTCCTTGAGGTGTATTTTCCTTCATTATCAAACCTCGAGATCTTTATCTTCCAAGGTCTAGGCACAATTTCCCATACATCATTTTCCATGATGGATTGATATTCTTCCATCATAGCCTCCTTCCATTCTTTCTTCTAGACCGACAACCAAAGGTCCTCAAGTGTTCAACACTTGGCTTCTTTCCAAAGAAAGCTTCTTCTGGAGTCATGTTCTTCAATATATGATGAGAACTTCTATGTTGAACATATACGACTGTCATAGTCGCTTCTCTTCATAGAAACATGGATAGATTTTGGTCATTCATCATTGCCTTAACAGATTCTCCAATGGATTAGTTCTTTCTATCTACCACACAATTATGTTGAGGATTATGTGGGATAATTAGCTCCCTCGTAATCCCGGTTGCTTTACAAAAGGCAACGAGCTCCTTGGAGGTGTACTTTTCTTCATTATCAAACCTCAAGATCTTTATCTTCCACTTAGTGAGGAGGTTGACATTAGTCCATACACATTTAAATGAATGATATCCAAAACTCCTTTTGCTTTACATGTTTCCTTTAGAATTGGTGCTTGGTGAGGTCATCTGCTCCATATTTGCAACTATTACTGTAGCTCCTTCTCAGAGCTATCGCATATGACCTGCCCGGAACAAGAACAACAAGAGCAAAGGTATTTCCAATAGCATTTTCATAAGAACATATCTATGGTAACAAGGATCGTAGAATTACCAAGGTGACCTTCCCAGGAACAAGAAATATCTCCTAGACGAAATGTTAGTTCATCAAACAAGTGCAATAAGCATCTATATCAAAAAGTTCTTGCGGCCAAGTATACCTAACAGTAATAGAACTTTTCAAAGATTGTTGTCACAATTATAGTGTTTACTAGTACTATAGCAACTATCAAACTTGATATGTGCAAATTGAAACTTACCAATTTGATCAATCAAACTTGGACCCTGGAGCCTCAACTGCTTGTTCCTCTGAATCTACTGAATCCAAGATCACTACTTGGACAAGGTCTCTTGTACATTCCCTACAAAACACACTCATGCTTTGTTGGATGATATAACATGAAAAGCATATATAGGTGCATACCTTTGAAATTTGCAGCATCGTTAAGCTTGTCTTCTAATCTGAAACTAGACACCATCTTAACAAGAAGAGGTTAGAAACTGAATCAAAAAGGTTCAATGATTAGAACAAGCTAGAAATCCTGAAATTTCAACTTTGACCAAAAAATCAATTTTGACCAAAAGTCAACCTTTGACTTTGACCCAAAAATTCAACCTTGACGTTTTTGTTCGTTGAGAGTACCAAGAGGTGCGTTAGGTTAAGGCGCACTAGAATGTCCAAGAATTATGCCAAACTTCTCACTTGAAGTGGCTAGAGAATTAGGTTAGGGTTTGCTTCAGTTGCAAATTCAAAAACCTTAGTTGCAGCTGCAACTAGTGCCACAAGGAGCTTGCCAGGGAACTCTCGCTCTAATTTCCAGCGGTTAGACTGTTCCGAAGGTAGTGTGGGCCCATAACCTATTAAAATATTCGATGTGCTCGTTTTACCATAGACAATATCACAATATTGTCACCCAACCATAGGCACACAGCCACCCCCGAGCACCATAACCTTTGCTAGAAAGAATAATTCCAAAAGCAGTACTAGAACCAACAGATAACCAAGAGAGCGCATCTTTCTCCAAAGATAGCACACCAGACAGAAAGTCCCAAAACCACAGAACAAGAACAATACTCAACTGCAACAATTGCAATTGCAGTTACCAAGAATACCACCAAGAATATCAAAATACCACCAAGTAAGAGGTAGGGCACATATCTTAGGCTAGATAGTGCTAGAGAGAAAGACCAAGAATCATCCCAGAATATCCACCTTCCATTCTTGCAGCTGCAGCTCCAAACTTGCGCTATCCTTGACTAAGAGAGTGAGTGAAGTGAGTGAGTACAAATGAGCTAGATCATATCTTATTTATAGTGGTTCTTGTCACTTGTCTAGGCTGACTTGTCTGTTTAGAAGCTAATACTTTAATAATAATTATTTTACTGAGTCGATTTGTCTTCTAGGGTTTTTACACATTTGTTTAGGGTTTCTCTAGCTTCTGGAATATTCTATTCTAACCAAAGGTTACACATGGAGGTTAATACCTCTCTAAAAGAGCCTCTAGGAGCTGCATTTCCTCCAGCTTCCTGCAAAGTGTTCCGGAGCCATGTTGGTCTCTTTCTGGTAACTGTAACTTCTTTGGGTGGATCTACATGTATCTATGGCTCTACTGTCTCATTTTGATCTTCTGGACTATGTTTTTTTGTAGTAGAGTCAATCATTACTGCATCCCTTGGAGCCTCCTGCTCCTCTCTGTCCTCATCCATGTGAGACTCCCTAGATTTCCTAAAGGATGCTTCTTCATCAAATGTAACATCCCTGCTAATCTCAATCTGTCTCTGTCCGGAGATGTATATTATGTAAGCCTTCGAAATCTCGTTGTATCCAATGAAGGTGTCCTTTCCTAAAGGCTCCAGCGTCGTTCTCTTTTCCTTGGGAACCTGTATGTACACTGGACAGCCAAATATTCTCAAGTGGTTGACTTCTAGTTTCTTTCTGGTGAATAATTCTTCTGGTATCTTGTTCCCCAATATCTTATGAGGACTTCTATTCTGGACATATATGGCTCTACTAGATGCTTTTGCCCATAGATGCATGGGTAAAATCTGGTCATGGATCATCACTTTAGTTGCTTCTACAATCGATCTGTTATTTCTCTCTGCCACCCCATTCTGTTGGGGGTTGTAGGGAGTTGTCAACTCCCTCTTAATCCCAGCTTCTCTGCAAAAGTCTTTGAACTCATTTGAGGTGTATTCACCTTCATTATCTGACCTTAAGATTTTAATCTTTCTTGCAGAGAGATTTTCTACTAAAGCCTTGAATCTTGTTATAAAAAACTTCATCTTTCGCTTTCAAGAAATAGATCCATGTCTTACGTGAGTTATCATCAATAAAAATGACATAGTACAAAAATTTACATAGAGATGGCACCATCATCTGTCCACATACATCTGAATGTATGATGTCCAAGATCCCTTTGGATCTGTTGTCATTGCTTGAAAAGCTTCCCTTGGCATTCTTGCCAAGTGCGCATCCTTTGCATACTCCATCATGCTCTACTTGCATATCCGGCAGACCTGTCCATTGGCGCACTACAAATTTGCGCCCGCAGACCACACCTGTGTGCTTTACCTCTTCTCAAGATTGTGGAATACTGCAACAGCCAAAGGGTACGGGCTTCGTCAGATAGGCCCTCACACCACAACTATCACTACTGGTATCTTCAATTTCAAGCCTCTTCACAGGCATGTCCTCGCCTGTAATCCACTCTGGCACAACATCCTCGCCCACACCACTGCCAAGTGTGAGCTTCCTCTTCATTATGGGCCCGACACCTCGCTGCACACCCTCGACTAACTCTTCTCTATTCTTCCGCTCATCTTTCTCCCTCTAGCTCAGCGCTTCTTATGTATCTTTCGACTCTCTTTCTCCTTTGCTCTTCTAGGTCCATTCCAGTCCTCACCTCATCTCAACAACTTCTTGGATCCTCCTCACTGGATCCATACTCTGGTTCTTTTTCCCCCACCTTTTCCAGAAACTCCCCCCCAACACTAGGGGGTTTACTYAACCATCCTATCAGGCTCCATGCGCATCATTCTTTTTTCTACAAACATCATCTTGATCCAAAGGGGATCTCTTCTAACATCCGCTTTCTTGGACCTTMTTCRAACTTTCTTTCARCCTCACTGAAAGAATCACTATATTCTATAGCAAACTCAACAATGTAGCCTTCCTTTACTTGGGCAACCAAAAATCAATGGCCCGAGTCCACTTGTTATCCAATGCCTTTAGACTAGCAAGCTTGGCTTGATCCCATATTATTGGCTCCGATGGTAACACCGTTGAATTAACTTCTGCTTGTCTTTTTAACCATTCATGCAACAAACATGGGAATTCTATGAAAAAAAGTTCATGCAGATCAAAGTAAAGATATCTACCTTTCCATTCTTTCGCGTTCACCCGCAATCCTTTCGTCTCTCGTAGGACAAACTCATCCTCCTTCGCTTCTATCCAATCTTGAATCTTCTCCTTAGATAGATGCCACGCATTTATGTAATATCCCCTTCTCATTGACACAAGAGCTCAGGGACATAGTAGTCTAGCTACCCCTCTAGACTATAATCCAAGATAAGCAAGGGGAAGGAAATGTGGGTTTTGTCACTAAAAAGATCTAAAGTTTTATTATTAAAGTGACTTTGGTAAAACACTAAGGAAGATTAAATTAAAACCCTTAGCACGTGGAAAAAGCAACTCAATGGAAAATTAGAAAAGGAGGTATAAAAGAAGGAGAAGGGCGCACCTCTTAGTATTCTATTCTCATTATTCACTTTGCACTTTGCACTCTTGAGCTCGACAGCTTATGTTTTGAGGGTTTTGAGTAAACAAACCCTAGCAACCAGCAAGGAGGTGAAAGATTCCTCTGCTCCTGGTTCAAGCTTGGCCAAGGAGGTGAAAGATCCATCCCTCACCATTCTAATCCAGTCACAGGTATTCAGCATGATAACACTTGGAGTTGGTGCACAGATATGAACGGTTTTCAGCAGTAGGGTGCATCTTTGGAAGGGAAAAGGTTCGATTTGCTTGGAGGAGTCTAGATCTGTAGTTTTGTGCCATTGGAGATTCATCTATAGAGTCATAGTGTCCTTTTGCAGCATTGATGCCAAGGGTATCCCCTTTGGATTATTTTATTTGGCTCAAGGGGAATTTCTGAAGGAGGGCGCAACTCCCATTGACAATATTCACAGATCTGAGGGAAAACTTGAGGGGTTTAACTCTAACTTGCTTCATTCCTACTGTAGAGCCCCTGATCTACAATTTGAGGGTATTTTGACATCATTTGGAGGCCATTTACTAGGAGGCCGAAATATTGAGCATTTCCAACCAGTCAGGGTCGTACCAATTCCAGATCCAGCATTCCAAGGCCGTACTATCTCCAGATCTAATCATCCAGGCCGTACCAACAGGGATCTGAAGGGATCTACTCAAGAAGGGAAGGAAATTAATCTTATTATCAGCTATATTCAGTGGAGGGAAACCTAGGGTCTCTGTATCTCCTATATTGTACTAGATCTGCAGATCTATGTATGAAGATCACTTATTCTATCTAAATAAAGGTCAGATCTGAAGCTTGTTGTCTTTGTTTATGTGTTTACTTCATTATCATGTGTTCCATACTTGTTATGATGTCAGATCTGAAGGGATCTACTCAAGAAGGGAAAGAAATTAATCTTATTACCAGCTATATTCAATGGAGGGAGACCTAGGGTCTCTATATCTCCTATATTGTACCAGATCTGCAGATCTATGTATGAAGATCACTTATTCTATCTAAATAAAGGTCAGATCTGAAGCTTGTTGTGTCTTTGCTTATGTGTTTACTTCATTGTCATGTGTTCCATACTTGTTATGATGTCTTCTATGCAATAAACTCAGTAAAAATACTCCAGCACATTCTTCTGTAGTAGCCACCTGCAAAACAAAACACAAAACACCAGATAGAAACCCTAGTTCTTGGCCGAAAATTGGTTGGGAACATTACAGTGGTATCAAAGCGAATTTCCTTGCCAGCCTGTGCAAAGTAACAAGATGACCAGAAGAAGAGGTCGTGGGGGCCAGCCCGTGACAGGTAATCCAGAAGAGGAAGAGCAGGAAGGCAACATGGGAGAGACACATGAGACAGAAAATGTTGCATATGAAGAAATTGAACTTTTGGCAGATAAAGTAGCCCATACAGTGAAAGAGATACTTCAGAGCAATCAAGAAAACATGCAGCATACTCTGACCAAAATGCAGAACCACTTATCATTGGGACAGTCTGAGCTCCACTTATCTCTTACCAATTTTCAAGGGGGACAAGATAGAATGATAACAATGTTGGAAGAACTGAGTAAACATCAGGGAATCCTTTCTCAGTTTTTGATGGAGCAGAAGCATGGCAAAGAATCATCCCTATATGGTGGAAATCATGAAGCTGGTGGATCTCGTGGAGGTAATGGGAATCATGAAGAATCTATACACAGAGGTCAAATGGAGGAGCATCGCTCCAATGAGGGAGAGTCGGTTCTTTCCCATACACTCAGCAAAACCACCCCAGGCCATACATGCATACCTTCCTCAACACACAAAGAAGGGAAGCTAATGCATCGGATTCAAAAAGCCTGGGAGAAGAATGGGAAACAACAAAGAGGGAATACAACACTATGAACGCAGGATTTAGGAGACAGGTCTCTATGGGAGAGTACTTCCACTTGAAGATGAAAAGAAGATCCAAGGAGCGTTACAGAGGTATAAATGAACTTGGATGAAAAGCGGGGAAAATGGGGCCACCCACTTTTGATGGATCAGATCATCTTCCGATTACAACATGGGTACAAAAGATGGATGCATACCTCCAATTGAACCCTATGGATGAAAGGGAAGCTATCAAATTTGCAACTATGTACCTGATGGGCAAGGCACATGAGTGGTGGTTTCATGGAATAACCACCTTGGTTCATGGACGCATCACCTCTTACCAAGAATTCACTCAAAGGCTCATTGACAGGTTTAATAAGGGAGACCTAGATCGTCATTTCAGGGAGCTTACACAACTTAAACAGACAAGTTTGGTTGAGGCCTTTATTGAAGAGTTTCAAAGAGTATCAGTTATGGTTCTGGATGTGGCAGAATCAAGGTTACTTATGTTGTTCATAGAAGGACTGACAAAACCAGTGAAAGGGTGGGTTAAGGCCTTCAAGCCCATAACCTTACAGGATGCCATTGAACACACCAGGGATTTAGTGGAGGCAGCCAACAAAAACAGGTACGCACCTAAACCACCCATGGTTCACAAGGGCCGTGACAGTAGACCAGTTGAAAGAGGAAAAGGGAAGTTAGATGAGGCTACAAGAAGAGATATGAGTAAACAACTATGTTACACTTGCAAGGATTTGTGGCAACCAGGACATAGATGTTTAGGCAAGGGGAAAATACACTATGTCGAGGTAGTATATGACAGTGAGGAGGAGGCAGATGATGAAGAAGATGGGGCTATCCATACTATGTAGGCAAACCTCAGAGAGGAAGAGGAAGCACTATTGGATCATGAAACACCAAATAAAGGCCATAAAAAGATCACCATTGCTTCTATGAGTGGGATACCGAAATTCAACACCTTTAGAATAAAAGGAGTGGTTTAGGGGCAAAGGGCAACTGTGTTGATAGATGGAGGAGCCTCCCACAACTTTATTGATATAGCCATGGTAGAGAGGAGACATCTACCCACAATGGAATTTGAAGGATTCTTGGTTGAAGTAGCAATGGGTCGTACCATAGCTTGTGGCAAGTACATTCCACAAATGAACTTGACTCTAGGCCCATACACCTTAACACAGGACTTCTATGTGGTAAACATTCCTGACAGCAATATCATTTTAGGGGTGTAGTGGCTCAGCACTTTGGGGCCTATCACAACCAACTATAAAACAATGGAGATGTCCTTCAACACAGATGAAGGGAAGAGAGTTACGCTTAAAGGAATGACAGGGGATTCTCCTAGAATCGTGACAGCAAAAAAGATGCATGCCATATTCATGCGAGAGGAGATAGCCTACGTAGTTGAATGCTTTATTTTGGATACTAAAGAAGAACCCCACAAACAATACCCTCCAGATATACAAAAAATTCTCAGCAAACACAAAAGAGTCTTTGATCCTATTCCTCCGGGACAACCACCAGATAGAGGATTTGATCTCATCATAGAGTTGGAAGAAGGAGCCAAACCAGTCATTACTACACCTTATAGGCACCCCAAGAAGCACAAGGACGAGATAGAGAGTGCAATCAAGGAATTGTTGGCTATGGGACATATTAGACCGAGCTCAAGTCCATTCGCATCATCAGTTGTGTTGGTTAAGAAAAAGGATGGAACAATGCGCATTTGCATTGACTACAGAGCATTGAACAAGAGGACTATTTAAGAACAGGTATCCTATTCCCTGAATTGATGAACAGTTGGATGAACTTCATGGTGAAATCTACTTTACTAAGATAGACCTATGGTCAGGGTATCATCAAATCAAAATGAGAGAACAGGATGTACACAAAACTGTATTCAGATGTCACTTCAGCCACTACGAGTTTCTTGTGATGCCCTTCGGCCTTACCAACGCCCTTGCCACTTTCCAGTCATGTATGAACCATGCGTTCAACAAGCAACTGAGAAAATATTTGCTTGTCTTCTTTGATGACTTATTGATCTATAGTAGGACATGGGAGGA
>SNQJ01S0120049.1:0-27246 GCA_010110895.2 Picea sitchensis
AATTATGTCAAAAAATGTCCAGTGAAGATGGGATCTTTATAACTTACAATAATCTTTGGGCTTCCATGTAGATTTTGAAATGTCTCCATGAATGAGGTAGAAATTGTATTGGATTTAAAAGGATGAGAGAGTGCATAAAAGTGGGCGTACTTGGAAAGTTTATTAACATTAACCATGATGACTCTCTTTCCTTCAGACTTTGGTAACCCTGTGATGAAATCCATGGAAACATCCTCCCAACATTGAATTTGAATGGCTAATGGTTGTAAAACACCTGGGGTCTTAACTGTTTCCACCTTATTTTGTTGGCAAACCAAAAATTCTACCAAAAACCTTTGAACATCAATTTTAAGGCCATCCAAAACAAATTCCCTCTTGACCCTATGATAGGTTTTCAAAAATCCCGAGTGCCCTCCTACCAGAGAGGTGTGCAATTCCAAAAGTACCTTTTGTTTGAGTTGGGAGTTATTACATAAATATAAGCGATCTTTGTACCATAGTGAATCATTTTTCCATGTAAATGTATCGCATGCATTGGAATCTTGTTGCAACCTTTGAATGACAGTCCACATTTCTTCATCATTCTTCCATTTATCCCTTGCTTATGTTATCCAATTAGGTTGGATGATAGAAACAGAATAGAGAAATGCCTCAACATCTTCATCCTTTCTTAAGAGTGAATCTGACACAACATTTCCCTTCCCCTTTTTGTAGATGATTTCAAAGTCATAACCCAACATCTTGGTCACCCATTTTTGTTGCTCTTTTGAAGATGGTCTTTGTTCCAAGAAGTATTTAAGACTTTCATGATCTTTTTTTACCTTGAAGTGCCTACCTATTAGGTAAGGGCACCATTTCTTCAATGCATGTAGTATTGCCATCATTTCCTTCTCATAAATGGGTTTGTGTAAGTCCTTTCCATTGATTGGTCGACTTTCAAAATCAAGGGGCCTTCCTTCTTGTATTAGAACATCACCAATGTCGTTTCCCGAGGCATCAAATTCCACAAGAAAGGTTTTTGTGAAGTTTGGTGTGATAAAGATAGAAGCTTTGCACATTGCCTCTTTAAGTTGGTCAAAAGATTGAGTTGCCTCTAGAGTCCATGAAAATGCACCTTTCTTAGTTAATGCAATTAAAGGTTCTACTATTCTTCCATAGTTATGAACAAACTTGTGGTAGTATCCTGTCACACCCAAAAATCCTCTAAGATTATTCAATGTTTTGGGAATAGATGTCTTAGATGTTTGAACATATAGTGAGCATAGTTGTACAATTACACCATTATGCCCCTTTTTCAATAATTTTTCCATACCATTAGAGCTTACCACCTTACTAGGTTTCCCTATGATGCCCTTTAACTCAAATCCCTTTCCTTCCAATAGAAATTTCATGAAAAGTTCTTGAAAATTAAAAGCCATGGTTCACAATGATTGTAACCATTAGACCCCTAGTATGACATCAACAGCACCCATGGGTATAGAAATCATTGGACTATTCATTATATATTCCCCCATAGTAAGATTGATATTATGGCATTTTCCTGAGCAATTGATAGTTCCTCCATTTGCAATAATTACTAGAAGCTATGATACTAGATATATAATGCAATTGAGAGATTTGGCTAATTTGCAGTGAATGAAATTATAAGTACTACCAGAATCAATTAGAATTATTACCTTTTTATTTTTGATATATCCTTCGATCTTAAGGGTTTAAGGAGTGCTAATTCCAGCCAATGCATGACATGATATGGTGGGAGTTATAAGTACTACCTGAATCAATTAGAATTATTACCTTTTCTTTTTGATATCCTTCGACGAAGGTTTAAGGAGTGCTAATTCCACCCAATGTAATGACATGATATGGTGGGAGTCATCTCTTCATAAGAAATATATTCTACATCTTCATCTTGAGATGGTCCTTTTATTATTGTTCTTCTTCCTCACAATTTATGTAGAATAATTTCTTTCACCACACTTATGCCCCACTGCACTTGTTGTCACGAATAAAGACAAACTTTTTCTTTTCTTTCCAATTGTTGAGGTGTTAACCTTTGTAGGTTGAGGTGGTTTAGAAGAAGGAACATTATTCTCCATAGATGTTAGGGTGGTCCTTCTAGTTACAGCCATATTTTTACTTTCAACATTTAATTCCACCCCCGACGATTCAATGATTTGGGTTCTAAAGGGAGAAACTCATGTTGATTTTATCTTTAAAGTTCCCATGAAGACATCAACCAATTGTTCATATGAAATATATGTTACCTTTATACTCAATATTTGGAAATTCTCAATGTTCTCCGCAATTGAACCCTTTGCTCAGATTTATCAATTTGATGAAGAAGGTATTGCTCCTTATCCTCATAATGTTATCATTTTTCAGGAAATTTGTTCAAGTGACAAGTGATTTTACAGAACAAAGCCATTGATACCACAAAAATTGATTAGGTTTTAAATATAAGGACACAATTCATATCTTCTATGTTTGAGTCACATCATGCAGATCAAAGAAATGCTCCATCTAAAGTATCCATGTGATTGACAATTTCCATCAAAAATTTTCATATTGATCTTAGGAAAGTGGTTGGTCTTGTTGAGCCTCCTTTTGTCACCTCCAATTGCCTTATCTTGTCCCATATCCTAACCAATTTTTCCTCATACATTTTCACTCTCTGCCTATTTTCCTCAACAGGCATGTCATTTAACAATTGTTTTGTACATGAGGCAATATTCATTTAGTCATGATTTATGTGGTTTATTAATGATTAGAATTGAATAATTAATGATTATTATGCTCCTAATTAATTTGAATATTAATTAAGAAGATCCATCCAGTACTACCACTAGTCCGTAAATGCAACAATCACTTGATTCGATGTTTCATGGATTCGTAACAAAGTAACAACCCACCAATCACTGCTACATTCACCGTGATCTGGCCTCTTCCAAGGGATGTACCAAGACCTTCTTTCCTGCACCATATCCATCTATTACTACCATCGCATTGGTCTAGTACCCATATTATGGCTGTGCTAGTCTGGTACTAAACCCCTACCTACATGATTTCAGTACCAACATCTTACAGGATTATGGTACTAGATTTGCACCTTGATTTCCATGTAGATAACGATGAATCTCAAAATTTGGGGACATGGTTTTGTCCATAAAGTGGCTGCCATGTAGACATTTAGAAGAATTCACCCATTTCACATGTGTGTACCTCCATCTCAAAGAACGATTCAGCCTAAAACCATCAAATATTTCTAAACGTCCATATTGTGCCTTGAATTTCGTGCAGATGGAAGCATATCTTACAAAAACATCAAATGGGGTTTTATAAAATCTATCCAACTACAAAAACCATAAATCTTTTCTCAAAATTCACAATAGATAAATATCAAGGATATTTAACCTGAATTTGTAATATCTCGTGAAAAACCCAAATTTTGTGCATAAGCAGTTTTGAATGAATTTTGAGTTGGGGGATTTGTTATGATCCATCCCCATTGAATTTCCTTGTATAAATATGAAGGAAGAAGTAGTAAGTATAAAAGAGGATACACATTGTTACGCTGAATGAAATGTTGAACTGTTGATTCAATCAATCAATTGAAGGAATACATATGATATTTTGTGCAATTCATGGAATGAGTAAAGTACTTTAGTCTAAGATTTCTTTAGAGGTACCTTGTTGTCCAAAAGGGCCCACTACCCCAACCAAATTAAACCTCCTCAGACTGCCTTTGTCTGTTTAAGTCAATTGTGTGAGTGTGAGCACTTAATAGTTATGTGTGTTGCAGATAATTCTAAGTGCATCTCTAAGCACAATACGCATTTATTTGATTTTGAATCAGTGTGGGTGAATGGTTATACATTGAGTAGAATAGATAATTCCATTTCCATTTCACAGATTGATATTTAAGTCGACAAGAGTTTGATGTGTGGGATTGTTAAGTAAGTAAAATGTTATTGTTTTGAATTTAAGACTGTATGTTCTTAGTAGGTACAAGAACCACAAGACTTCATCTCTCACCTTAATGCTCCATATAATTAAGTCTCTCAATCATATTGATCAAGCTTCCTATATTAAATAAGGTTCAATTGGAATTAATAGAGTTATGATTGATTTCTTTCTAAGAGCGAATAAAGTGGATTGTTGATTATTGTTTCAAATGCTACAAGAAGCAAGATATAACTTCATCTCTTCATTTCACATTTCTAATGAACAAATCTGTTATCTAAGCAAGAACCTTTCAATTGAGTGCTTGTTTGAGAGTTTTATGCGTTTTATCTTCTAGGGTTTGAAGCGTAGCATTTAGATATTCCAAAACAAAGTGATATGTTATTAATTGTTTCTTGATTGATCTATACTCATCAAACATAGATAAACCACCTATTTCCCAGACATAGTGTAACAACTCTATTGATTACAAATCCTCGTCCATAATTTATGTTTGGTAATATATTATTCATATAATTGCACCAACAGTTACGTCAAGGTCGGGGAGTTGTAAACTATAATAGGTAGTATTTGAATCAGATTGCTTGAATGGTTTTGGATTGGCTCTTTTATGGACTACCTAAGGGTGGAGATAAGATGATAATACATGAGGGAGGAGCTCACATCCACTTTGGTGGGGCTGCTCCAAAGTTAGGTTGTCCTCTCTTCTTTTAATGAAATTGTGTTTTTCCTTCCTTTATGAAAATTGTGTTTTCATGATGGGCTAACTTGTGCGAAATGATAACATGGTGACAAGAAGGTCCCAATAACGTAAGGAGTTCAAGTTTGGTGTTTTTTATTTGCAACAGTTTTAAAATTCAGACTTATGATAAATCATTTTTAGTATAAGAACCCTCGAGTACTATTTTTTTTTGTAAGATAGGGATCATCAACCAACTAGAGTAATTCAAGGATAATCAATAGCTTGAAGAATGTTCCTCAAATAAATTTCTCACATTCTAGCAACAACTGAAATATCCACCTCTCAGGAAGAGAATATCTTGGACAAAGATTCAAGAATTAGTTGTCTCTCTCCACTGTGAAGATTTGAAGTCTCATAGACTCCTCTTGTCAATTTGTTGAGGAGAATAAAGAAGCATGGATAGAATTCAATGGAGAGAAAGCATTGGAACTTGATATTGGGGAGTTCTCAACATGCCTCTCAACATATACTTTATGTACCCAAAGACCAATCATCTTGAAGAGGAGAATCTGCATAGCATGGTAGAGGAAGACATTCAGTGTGACCTAAACCAAGAAGGGAAACTAGAATATAGTGATCCTATTGAAACATGGTTCAATTAGTTATTATTAGGTCACAACCACTTTTATTTTCAATATTTCAATCTCATCATCAAAGCACCGTCCTTCATACTCCCGTATGCATTAAAATTTATCTTTTAAACTTTAGTATGGATATATTTCTAACCCCGTTACGCACATGGATTCACTCGAAGTATTCCTATACTTGAAGGACATTTTATTTTGTTCAATTAGAGTTTCAATTAGTTATTATTAGGTCACACCACTCTCTCTTTATTTTTCATGCTTAATTCCCATCATCAGCAAATGTCCTTCATACTCTGGTATGTATTAAAATTTATCTTTTAAAACCAAATATGGATATATTTCTAACCATGTTACGCACATGGATTCACTAGAAGTATTCTTATACTTGAAGGACATTTTATTTGTTCAATTAGAGTATGATAGTAAATAAATAAAAATGTTGCATATATGCAATGCAACCTATCTTTCATACTTTTTTATAAATGGGAATGTCAAAATCTAATAGCAAACCGGTTTAAGATCTTTTGTTCCTATAGCAGATTTCTTCTAAAGTTATGATAATTTTGTTTGAACATATGAGAAGGAATCTCTTCATCCTTCAAATGCACACATATTACTAGAAGGGTTTCAAAAGCAAGAGAAGGAATCCTTGCCAATGGAAGATAACACTTAAGGGGGTGCTTCATATTCATTTTTTTCAAATTTCTTCTTTTTCCTTAAGAAAAGATGCATTCGTGCTTTATCCTTACCTATATATTTTAAGACCACTATTTCACAAGGATGATCGACTAAGTGATCTTTTTAATAGAAATTGAAACTAAATGCTAATTCCAAACCATTGTATTCATAACTAATAGTTCAACTTTTGGACATTTTCCCTAAATTTTATATTTGTAAACATGAATAAAAGTCTAGTTTTAATTAGTTGTATTGGTTTGTTTTGTTCAAGAACCTCTGAAAGTAACCTTTTTTTTTAGCTCATTAATATTTGCATGAGGCCATGTAACATCAAGAAGTGGGGAGTGGATGCCGACACAATAATAAAATGGAAGTGACAACATAAGAAGTGGTTAGTTTGGCTCCAAAAAGAGGAGGCTTATACATCTCAAAAGGAGGTTTCCAAACTACATTTTCTTTCTTGTTAAAGAGCTTGAGCAGGACCATTTTATGACATTTCCTTTGCAATCTCAACATTCCTACAACAGTGCATTGATTTCATTTTTTCAGAATGATACTTCAACAAAACAAATTCATATGTTTCTTCCTGTAGCAACAATGATTGCTAGAATATTCTACATCTTGATACTCAGAGTATGTCATCCACAAGGATAAGTCTACAAATTCCAGTTTGCATAATACATCTTCAGACACCTCATCAAATTTTCATCCAGTACTCAAGAAACAATTTTCTGTGGTGGTCCAGTACTAAGCCTGCAGGTCTCGACACCAAGCATGTGGTCCTGATACTATGGTGATATTTTGGTAAAATTGTTCATACTTGATATTTTCCTTGTTTAAACAAGAACACTTCAGAGAATGGAGGTATGAGTTGGTTCTTACATTCTTTCCATTAAGGATTATATAAATTATGTGCTAAAATGTTTGGTTATTTTCATGTACAGTTTCCATCTTAAGCTATCAATATTACCATCATTTTAAGTGCAAATTCCATGTGTATTCCACTCTTGTTTTCTAAGACTACCAATGCATCCATCCTATTATCACTGAATTCCATTGTGAAGTGGTTGTCGTCATGAATGAGCAAAATCATCCATCTTGTCACTTTTACTTATTTTCATTTTTTTTATCCAAGATCAGAATTATGTTTCTGCATCAAGCCCTGCTCCAAGATCGCTTCTATCTCGATACTACAAAATTATGTTTCCCTGTATTGTTCATGGCATCGCTGTTCCAAGATCAGAATTCTATACCAAGACGCTCAGTTTCCTAGTATCATCCTGCTCAATACTATTCTGCTCCAAAGACTTAAACCCTATAAGTTTATTTGGTATAGATGCCAGTGATATATCTTTATCATGTGCTTAACATTGTTTTCACTTCAAGTAATTAGAGGTATGAGCTAATATTTTCATGTTCTTTCTATCAAGGATCATTAAGTCTTGTGTTGAATTGTTATTTACTCTCATGCACATCTTCCTCCTACATTGTTACACTCACCCCCTAAATGAATCATCATCCTTGCTAGCATTTAAGAAGATATTTTCACATTTATATCTATATCTAAAATTTTAAATTTAATTTAAAAAAAAAAAAGTGATTAATAATTGAAATATCCATAGAAAAGTGGTGACACCATTATACAGTTCTAATACCAACCTAAAGATTCAACAGTTCTTATCCAAGTTTATCTTACAAGTTTTCTTGGGAGGTATTGATGAAACCTCATGTGGTGGGCCTTTGCAAAACCCTTCAATGAAATTTCCTTCATGAGAACCCTAATAGGATTAACTAGAGGGACCTCTAGTCATTATCCCAGGATAAACGAAGTATACATTGAACATACATTTAACTCTAATGTGGATGATGTCACCTTGGGATAATTGAAAACAATAAATTATGTGCCTAATAACTCTAAAACACTCTCGTACCACATGTCTTCCTTATACTCTAAAAATGTCAATGAAAAATATACATCATTCTAAATATTTTGAGTAATAAATAAAAGAAGTATCATGAAGTACAAGTAAACCCATCGAGGTATTGAACAAGCCCTCGGGTGGAAGCAGTGGCCATGCTTGTATGCAGGTACTAAGGTAAACCCGTCAGGGTATCGAACAAGCCTGTTGGAAGTGTGTCTATGTCGGGTAAAGGGAGTTGGAAAACATAAAGTGACACACCTAAGACTGAACAAAAAATCTTGGGTCTAATTCTGAAGCAATCAATATCAAATCAAGGCTAGAGATGACCTTTATATCTCTTGGATGATGTTCTTAATAACCTTCAATTATCCACTTTAGGGTTCTATCTTTAAAATAAATAGATTTGCATGAAAGTGGGACCCTCAATATATGTAATTCACCTTACCCAAGCAAGAAGAGCTTCATCTCTAAAAAATTGGATAAGAAACAAGTTAATCATCTTGGATGTATTCTTTATGTTCCTCTTCAAATGAGATTTAAACTATGCTTATATCACTTTTTATTTTAAAGGTAATCTAGCTAGGGGCCTATTAGTCAAAGTCTTTATGAAAACTCTTGGCCACTATCCTATAATCATATTAGATTCACATCCATCCATTTCTCCTAACTATGATCCACAACAAATTGGACAAGACTTAACATCAAATCACTAACGGATCTAATATATTACTCATGACTCCACTTTTCCATCATAACTACTTCTTTGCCATGGGTAAGAATGTGAAGCATATGCCAAGAATTTTATATTGTATAGTAGGTTACATAAAAGAGAACTATGAGTCAAGAAGGGTGGAACTTCAAGGAATGTTTGATCTAGTGAGGAGTATCATCAATTTTGAAATTTTGATGATCATTGTTGCATGAAGACATGCAAATGGATAAGGCATGGGAAATGTTGAGTTTCCTTTTTGATACCTCCAATTGCCTTATATTGTTCCATATCCTAACCAATTTTTCCTAATACATATGCACTCTGCCTATTTTCCTCAACAAACATATCATTTAAAGAATTGTTTTGTACATGAGGTAATATTCATTAGTCATGATTTATGTGGTTTATTAATGGTTAGAATTGAATAATTAATGATTATTATGATCCTAATTACTTTGAATATTAATTAAGCATCTCCATCAAGTACTATAACTAGTCTCGTACTGCAACAACCCACTGATCCGATGCTCTGCTTGATCCGGTACTACAACAACCCACCGATCTGGTACTTTGCTTCATCTGATACCAGCTCTGCGCATCTTCAGGTACTTTCTCTACACCTCTTCTGGTACCAGCTCCATATGGTACTACCATTAGTTGGTATGATGCCCATATTATGATTGTTCTAGTCCAGTACTAAACCCCTGCCTACAAAATTCCGGTACCAACATCCTACAAAATTCAGGTACTAGCATCCTACAAAATTCCAGTACCAACTTGCACCTCGATTTACGTGTAGATAAAGATGAATATCAAAATTTGGGGACATGGATTTTGTCCAGAGAGGTGTTTTCATGAGAACATGAGTGGCGTGACCACCTATATCACATCGTGGACCTCCATCTTAGGGGGAACGATTCAAATTTCAAAATCATCAAACATTTTTAAACTTCCATATTGTGCCTTGATTTTCATGTAGATGGAAGTGCTATATTACAAAAACATCTAAAATATTTTAGAAAATCTATCCATACAAAACCCATAAATTGTTTCTCTAAATTCACAATGGATGAAGAGATATAGAAGGATCTTTAACCCAAATTTTTCATATTTGGTGAAAAACCTAGATTTTGTGCATAAACAGTTTTGAATGAATTTTGAGTTGGGGGATTTGTTTTGATCCATCCCCATTGAATTTACTTGTATAAATATGAAGGAAGAAGCAGTAAGCATAAAAGAGGATACACATTGTTATGCCGAATGAAATGTTGAATTGTTCATTCAATCAATCAATTGAAGGAATACAGATGATATTTTGTGCAATTCATGGGAATGCGTAAAGTGATTTATTTTGCAATTTCTTTAAAGGTACCTTGTTGGTTCGACAATGTATCTACTCACCCCAACCAAGGTAAAATCAGAGCAAGTTCCCTTTTTGGTGGCATGTTGGTCAAGTATCACTACAAGGTAGGAATTTATAATTGGATTAGCAAGAGGTCCTCACAGACAAGAGATTGTCAGGTGCTATTTCGTTGATATATAATGCATGGGTTCAAACAATAGTAATCATCCCAATATCTAGGGAACCAACTAAGGAGGATTGACCATGCCCTTAGTCATCCTATCCGACTACCTAGGTACTAGAGAGTGATTTCCCCAAGTGTTGTTCTCAAAATTATAGCATCAAGACAATGAAATGGTTTACTCAGTTGGTCTCAGGAATATAGGGTATCCCAATATACATCAGGTACATGGGAGATAAAATATGTATTAGTGTTTTCTAATGCACAACTATTATAAAGGGGCCTTCCTATATACTCTAGATACGTGGAAGAACCACATTGTCCCTGGGTTGTAGTGCTAACAAGTAACAAAAATCATACATTTAAAGACGTCGTAATATGTATGTACCAAAAAAACCCTAATAATTTCCCAAATTTATCCTCGACTTTATCCCACTTTATTCCATTCTTGAATCACCCCACCGGGATCTTCTAGTCAAAAGATATGCAAATTAAAAAAATAATAACGCACTTTTAAAACTTTGATTTGAAGATTGTTCTACTAGATGACCTTTCTTTTATTGTAGCTCTGCCATTTCATCCCTTATGAGTATAAAATTTATACCTAAGGTATCCTCGATGTGTCTTATTTCCAAACCCACATGTTATACCAAGATTGAATTCTCCAATATAGTTTTATGATAACTTTCCCAAGATGTGATGATTTTTTTCCCTTTCAAGAAAACAAACTTATATGGACTTCCACGTGTAATTGTCTTCACTTCTGAACTGAAAATTTGTACCAGTATAAATTCGGTTTGTAATGTAACCAATGGAATAGTTATGAATCAATTTTGAGGTCTTTAGCTTCAAATATAACAATTTTCCCAAGAACAATTGTTTTAGACTGAAATCTAGATCAGCCAAAACCCTAATCAGGGAATATCTTCAGAAAGTAAAATGAATCAAGGGCTCAAATTTGCACACAAGATACTTCACTATTCTTCCTTCATATTATAAACATTTCAACCCAAAACCAATTTGAAACAAATTGGGAGCGAAAAATCCAAGAAGACTTGTTTCAAACTAGTTTCGTGAAACTTCCAAAAATAAAGTTGTAGAGAAAATTCTCCAAGAAGACTTGGTTTGAAGAAGCCATCCCCGAAGATTGTCTACATTGATACCAAATGTTAAGAACCAACATAAAAATAGCATAAAACCTTAGAATAAGTACTTAACACCTTGAAAAGGAGAGAAATTCAAATAATAAGCTTGATGGGTAAACTCTCCTTATACATCATATGAATTACCACCATAAGATGATTCCAAATGAAAAGGTCTTCTGCATATATATGAGACCAGAAGGTACAATTACCAATAACGAACCCAAGATGACATAAACACAATACAATACTAATGTAATATTCTCCACTTAAGGGGTAATGTGCCACAAATTAGAGATTAACATATTAGATAGAAGAATACATATAACCACCTAGAACTGTGAATTGAGTAGTAAAAATCATAGGAATTTAAAGAATATTTTGGTGACCCAAAGGGAAAAAAGTGCATTTTTCCAAAATTATATATATATTATGAGTTTTTTAGCTAAAAATATGTTGTTGTATATACACATTTTCATATCTTAAGGTTACATATATAATAGAGAAGATAGAAAGGAAGTTTGCGTGATGTGAGGAAAAGGTAGGGACATTTCTTTCCAAAATAAGCATGTGAGATAAATATGAATCAAGGAATTTGTAGGAATAAGACATATGGGTTCAATAAGCCACATAGAAGATTCCTAATGGAACTCAAATTTAGAAAACAATTATGATGAAAAAATGTGCATATCAAAATGGGTAGTTACAACGGTTTTAGATAACAATGTTTTGGCATGAACAACAAGCAGAGAAAAAGAATATCTTGGAGATGGAGGAACCATGGAGGGTGAATTTTATAGAAAGATAGAGCATATTTGGAGGATTTCAAAGATGCAGATTGAAGAAACATGTTTTTATGTTTTAAGAGTGAACTCTTGAGTGATTTCACTAAAACAACAAGTGTTTGTTGTTGTTTGCTGGTATTTTCCTAGCAATGAGCTCCCTTGAGTTTTTTGAGTAGAGATATTCATGCCAAAGAGACTCTGATAAACAAATGGACTCCCAAGGACCTCCGTGATCGCTGAAGGGTTACATTCCTTTGGTTTGATAGGTCGAGGCAGAAGAGATTCAGTGGAAAATCAGGTTAGTTGTAGGAGAATACCAATGAAATGTGATATTGAGCTATGAGTGGACTCTGAGAGACCACCCTATTTTATGGATTACCAGTCTCCAAGCCAGGGCAACTGTTGCTGAGATTTGAAAAAATTTCTATGGTTGGGGTGGAACATCATTCAAAGCAGCTAGTTGCACAACTAATTTAAGAGATGTTGTTTTATCTTGTTTATGTCTTGCATTATTAGTTTTAATTGTTGTGCATTAACTCAGGTATGAGACCGATTTGTATGTTGTTGTGTTAAGTTATTTAAACTACATTCATGTTTATTTTAGCATACAGATGAAATTAGTTAATGGTATTAGGAAACAATTAAATCTATGTGTAAATCGTATCTTGTAAGCTGCTAACAAATCAATTTACAAAAATTGTTTATATGTGTAATTTCGCATAATAATGATCCTCAGTCATTTAGGGAACATTACATTATGGTATTAGAGCTTTGGTTCAAAAAATTGACCACAGAGCCAAGAACCGCTAAGTAAAATTCTGAGTAATTCATTACAAATTTTGATTTCCAGATGAATTTGGGGAAAGAGAAAAATTAGATTGAAATCCCTAAATTTGTGAGAAAATTTGAGTGAAATTGCCTTAGAATCATCTCAACGATGATACAGGGCATCAATATGTAGAATTATAGAGAGACAACTAATTTGGAAGGTCGAAATTCATTTTTCAATGTCCACTGTATAATTGGGCAAAGTATGATCAATTGACGACTAAGATCGCGCCTAATTTCAAGATCAAAAACACATATTCATTGTAAATAGATTTGAAAACTTATAAGGTTTTCAAAGTTTGTAAAGGTATAGAAGATCGATGGAAAAGATTCATTTTGGTGGTTGGGAAAATGAGATGAATCGACGGTTTGGATTCATTTTTGGTCGTTTGGAAGTTGGAGAATATCAACTGTTAAGATCATTTTGAATAGTAGATCGACGGTCCAAATTCATCTAAGTTTTGGTTGAAAATTTCTAAATGTTGGCTTTGTCCAAGAGAATTCACTGATTGTCAATGGTTGGGTTGGTTGATTTGGAAAAGTGTTTTTCTCTCTAACATAAATCATCGATGATTGATGGTTGGGTTGGCCATTTTAGAAATGTGTTTACTTGACCAAAGGAAATCATTGATGGTCAGTCGTTAGGTTAACCACCGATGAGGCGCGTTTTGGCTCATCCAAGAGAAGTGGGTGATGACTTGTCATGCCACATAAACATCCATGTATCATGCCACATCAACCAATAGAAGTGCCATGTTAGATCGCCACACTGGCCAAGAAAGGGGTTGATGGCATAATGATTAATGTAATGTGATTAGAAAGTGTTTTCGCATTCAACAAGAATGAGCTATGGATGATGATCGTGTCTAATGAGTTGAATTTTTTTTTCATTCACTAATGAAAATCAATAATGGTTGATGGTTGGGTCGGTCAATTTAGTGATGTATTACAAATCAGTTGCCAAGGGAAAGGGTTAATGGTCGATGGTCCGGTCGGTAATTTTGGGAAAATGTTGTGTGCACCCAAAGGAGAACGCAGATCATCGATCACTGATAGAGTTTATCTTAACGAATGATATTAACTCAATTTGAAATAGACTTGCCCGATGAAGGTTGTTATAACAAGAAGACGATTAATTTTTATGAACTTTTTATGTTTTTGAAGGTCTTAAACTTACTCTAAACTGCCTCTGAGGCCCTAAAAAACACTTTAAGGCAATCAAAATACACGATATCGTAGTGTACCTTTGGTACACTTTATTCTAGCATCTTAATAAAATATCTCAAAGAGAGATTTACAACAAGCTACTCTAGGTGCAAAACAAAACCTGTATGAGAAGTTATTATAGCGAAACACTACATGTAAAATTTCTAAGACCAATTTACTTCTCGTGAGGGCATAACACCTTCTCAAAAGTTTCTTTGGAGGCACGTGAACTTAGTCTATATGAAAATATCATGAACCATAGAAGACAAATATGGAACCAAAATTATAATCTAGGTATTTAAAAATGTTCAAGAAGAGAAAGAAAACACATGTAACAATATGGATAAATTGGGTAAAATGGCCTAAAATTATTTGGACCATAACTTTAAGCTCAGTGGTCATATTTGAGAAAATGAATAGTCACTAGAAAGGTATCGAGAAGGAGAAGACATATATCCAATCTGCTAATTTTGAATTGGGTGATAATTTTTTTTGTGTCCGAGGAATCAACAACTAGTTGGGCACTTAAGTCAGATTACATCGTGGTCGTGTTATCCAACCGCCACCACTATAACCTCCGTGTGTGCCCACTATGCCTCTTACACGGCACACAAGGTAAGTCATGGGGAATTGAACTCAAAAACCTCATGGAACTTCATTTAACGACACTTGCCAATTGAGTCGTCTCTCCCAAGCAAGTTGTGAAAAAATTATCTAAAGTAAATCATTATTATGACAAGTAAGTGAGTGGAAATTGAAACTTGTAAATGATGTAACTTTTCACTTAGAACACAAAATGAGGCATGAGTACAACCATTGAGACAAGTTTTAGAGAATAATGTGTATAAGGGTTGATATTTTGATTTGGTGCATTTTGTATTTGTAAATTGATATGAAGTATAACCCATTATACTAATGAAATGTTTTAGTATGCATGTTCTAACAATAATTATTACAAGAACATTTCTTGCAAAACTAAAGTTACATGAAAATAAATTTAGTTATTATATGAGGAATAGAGTTATGGAATATCTCCATAGACATTATATTACAAAGCGAAGGAGATCATATGTATACATGTCAGAATGGTAAATGCTAAGAGAGTGTCTAACTGAAAAAGGGTCAGGCAGGAGCTTGTAACTATGAGAATCCTCCAAGACAGGGAAGTGTAGAGTTGTAGGAAAGATAATGAAAGCATTATCAATGATTAGGAAGCGATACTTCTGATATTGAATATGTTTCATGAGAAAGTTAAAAAATACTCTGGCACTAAGAAAGCATCTAGTGCTAGAAAAGTAAAAACATATATAGATCCTAAAGTAGAAAGGATGGTCATGGGAATGATAGGAATGAAGAAGCATGTGCAAAGTTCCATCATTCTCCAAGGAAATCCATAGAAGAAATCATGCAAGTTCAAGGCTATGGAAAATACGAAGTGTATCTCCTGTTAGAGGACAAAGAAGAAGGCTTGAGGCAGACATATTGCAAGGTGAAATTAGGAGAATCAAACCACCAACATTCAATGGTGAACATAGGAAAAGAGAAGAGGTCGAGACCGGGATCGTTGAAATGAAGAAATATTCACATATGATTAACCTCAAGGTAGAAGCTATAATTGCCACCTACCACTGCAAGGAAATACAACCATGTGGTGGATCAACTTAAGCAATCCAACCTTTATGATAAGAGGATCTCATGGAGGCGGTTCAAAGGATCTTTCCAAAGATATTTTTTTGTCCGTGAGCATTATTATGAAAATGAAGATGAAAGAGTTCTTCGAACCTCAAGCTAGGAAGCATGGAAATGAATGAATATGAGAAGAGGTTCTTGAATTGTTGAAGCATGTTTACTTCATAAAATATGACAAGGTCAAGATCCAAAGGTTTCTAATTGGGTTACCTTCCTTCTACATTGATAAGATACACTATGATAACTAGGTAGAAATTTGGAGGAGGCCATAAGAAGAGCAAAGCATTCTATGAGCGCAGATGAGGAAGTCCAAGCCCAAAAAGTTTGGAATGACTAGGTGAAGGGTAAAAAGGATCAAATGTAGAAAGAATTTTACCACCATTTTTCAAGAACAACTCCCAAGAAAATCATCAAGTTCAGTAAACCAAAAACAAGCACAAGGCTATAGATTCATTTGGTAAAAGGTCGAGCCAACAACTTGTACAATGTTGGTATGTGAGGGAAATAACTTCTATAGGGAATGACCTCAAAAAGGAGAAAGAATGGATATTATCCAAAACATTAAGGAGGATAAAACAATTGAGGACAATGGAAGGAAAAATTATAAGGATTTATGTAGCATTGGACAACAATCACGTAGAATAACAATCCCCCATGATTGAAGTGGAAGGCAGGTATATAGGATTGAAAAACCATATCATATCATTTTAATTGATTATGGAGATATCAATAGTTACATAAACTCTAACATTGATGAAATATTTTACTTGGTAAAGGAGTAAGCATAAGAAATCTCGGTTAGTTAAATTAGCCACAAGAGCTAAGAGGAAAATCAATGAGCTAGTTAAAGATTGTCCAATAGAAATTAATGGACTCAACACAAAGGTAGATGCAAACACTATATCGCTGGGTTCATATGATTGTTCAATTGGCATGGATTGGTTGGAAGAAACTATGTTTTCCTAGACTATTACAACAAGACAATCACATGAAGAAGGGAAGCAAGGAAAGGTTCAAGGAATTCCAAGAGTTAGAAGTTAGAGAAATTTCATCCATGCATTTGAAAAAGAGTTTTAGGAAGGATGTCATATTTTTACATCCCATATGGAAGAGGAAACAAAATATAAAGTGACAAGCATTGAATAACATAAGGGTCTTATGATTTGAAATATATTTTGAGAAATCATGATCCGTGGGGATCAAAATATGCTCAAAAATAAAAGCCTCTAATTTCTTTCAAAATGGACTTCGCATAGGCCATTCTCATCCTCAATATCCAAACACAACTTGAATGGGTTCAAAAAAAACATCTACTGGAATGATATCACGCTCATTCCTCTTTCCAAACAGCAAAATTAAAGACTGCATAATCCATACATTCCATAAAGTTGTTGATGGGAAGGTCCATAATCGTTGGATGGCAAGTTCAGATTGCTAACGTATGTGGTCATACTGCTAATGTGGCAGGTGGCCATAATAACACGTGGTAGGTGATGATGTGGCAGATGAGTTGGCAGTTGAGTTGGACTTATCACATGATGACACGTGTCAGTTGCTAAGTTGGAAATGGTTACATGGCAGTAAGTGGACCAATAGAATGGTGCAACGTGGCCTAGACATGGGATGCAATGTGGAAACCCTCCATTGCATAAAATTTTGTTGTGTGCACTTCCGAGGGTCTAAAATCAAGGACTGAAATGTGGTAAGATCAAGGGTCGGGCTACCATCCCATCCACATAATGTTTCTTACCCCTAATGTTTAAAAATTATATTTAAGTTTGCACAAGGTTTCATTTGGGTGCCAAAAGGGTCGTGGCTAATCCCTAACCCTTGTATATGACATACCATATGAACTTTCCACTTAACATTTCATGCGGAGTTCAACTGATCATGCAGTGTTCATGCGACCATGCATTCCAACCACATGTCCATACCACACTCAACCACCAAATGTGCATCAGTAGAATTTGCAACAGTCCCTGATTAGACTGGATATACATATGGACATGTGACACCTCCATCTGGACAAGGTGTTGGTGCGCTAACTGCAAACATAATGCCTAACTTTTCCTAATGATTTGTGCTGGGTTTAGCTAAGTTTAGTTCACATTATGTTTTACGAAAGCAAAGACAACAAATAATTGGGAGAAAATTGGAGGGAGTGATTCCAACCGGCTTTGGCCAAACCAGGTGCTGGAAGTGCCCAAATAGAGATTTTTGGATGTGATGGAGCCATTGAAGCCATCCATTTCTCATTCTAAGCATTGTAAAGAACTGATTTTGACACTTAAGTATTAATGAAAATGATCCATTGGGAGTTGGACCGAGATGTAGCCCAAGAGAGGGCTCCACGCTTTCATCATTTTGTCGCGGTTAATGTGTGTATTTGGATGGTTGTTTATGACTATTTATGCTTCTCATGATCAAGTAAAAAAATCATTAATCTTTATGTGTTTGTAACTTGATCCCATTACCCAAGCACATACAAATTTCTCTTGCATTTTAAAGAGACCAAGCCTTTGATTTTCAGAGATAAAGTTACATGCATTAGAGAATAGGCTTTTGAAGGTTTCATTGTTTGCAAGTGTTTTTTTCCTGATGCTTACAAGGCTGAAGCTCAAGAGGATAAGGTCAATGTATAGATCCAAGCTCAACCATCAAGAAGGAGAACTACAAAATCACCTCAAGCTTAAGGGAGATATCCACCAAGTATGGCTCATGAGGAGAGTCATGAAACTCTTACTTTAGAGGATGAAACTTTCATAAAAATATTTCTATGATATGAAAAATATGGTGAAAGTTTTATTTGAAGAAAGAAAATGCAAGATTGCAAGGTGAAATCTCAAACCTTCCAAAGGGTAATACTTTTGGATATAGTGGTGATAAACTCCTAAAGGAAATGGAGGAAATGGTGATACTCCACCTCCTTCACCACCATCTTCCACCTCTCTTACCATTTCACAACCACCTCCAATTCTCCAAAAGAAAAAGGGTAAAATTCTTCTACAAACTCCTTTGTTTAAGTTTGATATTAAGTTTGAATTGCCTATGCAACAAATGGAGAGGTAAATGCTGAGAAATTGAATAACCGATTCATATTGAAGTTTATTGTAGGATACAAAGGATCAAAGATGATGAAACTAATATTCATCTTGATTCTCTAATATTGAAATGTAACACTCATTTGGTGGGAAGCCAAACTCAAAAGGACATGAAGAAACATGGTAAAGTTTTTATCCTCTTGGAATGATTATATTTCTTATTTCAAAATACCTATCCATTAGCACACATAGTAGAAAGATATTATGGATTAAAAAACTTCAGACAAGCTAAAGGAAAAGTGTTCAAAGATACACTCAAGAATTTAGAAGAAGAGCTGATTTTGGGTATGATTTATCTTCTCAAGAAAATTCTACCAAATATATTGAAGGATTGCATAGCTACTTGAGGCACACAATACGTATGCTTAACCCTACAAGTTTATATGAATTTGTGTATAGGGAAACTTATTTGGAAGCAAGAGGGATGAATGAACATCAAGAGGGAAACAAGAAACCTTTTGTTCATGAATACAAAGGAAAGAAGAAGTTCATGGGAAATGGAAGAAATAATGCTTTAATAAGAAAGAGGGAGAGAAAATCACATGTAAACACTGCTCAAAGATGGCCATGATGAAGACCATTGTAGGGAAACTTCATCCCCAAAAGAGACCCAAAAACATTTATTCATAAGGGAACCAAATACTACTACAACTACACAACATGATTTAGGTTTGATTCTAGTGATGAAACAAAGATTATAACCATGGGTTTTCAAGTTAAGGACTCTATTGCAAGTACTAATTCTTTCCGCTAGTAGTAGCATCAATGAAACTCCAAAATGAAAAACAAAGAACAGAGATTTTCCACATAATGGTTATTTCAAATCATACCAAGATAGATACTATTTTCGATAATTGATATCAAGCAAACCTCATATCCGAAGACATTGTCAAGAAACTAAAATTGGAAACTACTCCACATCCTAAAACATACCCCAGGGATGGATATGTGACAATGCCAATTGCATGTAAATTTAAAAATGATAAAGACTTGTATTCTGAAAATATTTGCAAAGTTTTAATTCAAGTGTTCTTATGAAAATGGATCAATTTTGCAAACACAACTTTCTTTATAGAAATTACATATTCAAGATGCATATAATTAGCAGCAAATAACAAAGGAACGTGAAACACATAACACAACAAATGATAAAGGATTTCACCCTCTCTGGGATAAGATCTCCCGGTCCAACTTCCAATGGATCTTTGTATTATTTTTTCAAAGTGTTAAAATATGTGCTTTACAATACTCAAAATAACCAACAGACTGCTCCAATGACTTCAAAACGTCCAAAACCTTTACTGGCTCTTTCTGCACTTGCTTTGGCCAAAAATTGAAGAAGAAGATAGGTTTCCTCGAAGTTCCCTTTCAAACTTGTTATCTCTGGATAGCCAAAATGCACCCTTCGCTTCTCTCAACTCATTCCCGACAGCATATTTGTGTGTTAAAACATAGCACGGTACAACCGCAAAATGGTGCTTAACAGACCATTAGGGCACTTCATTTCAACGGCCAATATCGTGGGCATATGGGTCACCATGTGACCAAGGTATATACAAAGAGGGCCAAGGTTTGAAACATGTAAAGTAATGGTCGAATGTGCACGCCAAAGGTTACATGGCATATATATATATCGGGTCATGTGAGTCTCCCACCCAAAACCGCTGCCCCATTTCAAAAAAACTATTGCAATTCAACATCACTTTTTAACATATATATTAAGAACCATAGGTGGGGGCTCTGCTAAAGTATCTTTCCCAAAGCTCTTTCCCTCGCTCCGAGGTCATCACGAGGTCGAGTCCCACCCACTACATACAAGCGTTTTAAACCATTGTCCAAAGGGACACATGCCATTGATTGGACATGTCACCATTCCATTCACCACAACATGCCACATGTCATACACCAATTCATCCAAATGATTGCCAACCAACACTTGCCACGTATCATATTTAATTCTCGCTATATCGCCAACATCCCCACTAATCAGATATCGCTATCATTTTTGTCTGTTTGTTTTTTTGAACAGAACGCGATATCTCACTATCCGACGTCCGTTTGAACCCAAACGAAGTTATGGTTTAGGACGATGAGGCCAATGACTCCATTCGGGATTTGAAGTGATTCGAAGCACTTTGAATTTTGAGCAAAATTCTGATCCCCCGATCACACCTCCCCATTGAAAGATTTTGGGACCTCCAAAAGACTATTTTAGTCTATCCTCAAGACGAGGGCATAGTTCCTCACCTACAAACCTTCAATCCACTTGATTTGTCCTTGGATTTAGTTTTTAAGACCAATTCAAAGATATTCCACATTTCCTCATTTTGAAGTTTCCATTCTCCGTCAAGGATTGTGTCTTCATGCAGCTTTGTAAGATATTTTGGGGAGAAATCATCTAGAAGGAATCTGAAAATGTTCTCCTTGATCATCAATCAAATGAGGCTCATACAATTTCAAATTCTCAACATTAACAACCGTACAATATTTGCATATAAGGAGACAAATCTAAATGGAAGCCATTGTTACCAATCTTGTCAAGAATCTTTGAAAAGACCATACCAATTTGGTTTTAGTTTTTTACTTTCTCCTTTAATCCTCTCCTTACCAATGTAAAGCCAAAATTCATCACAAACTTTGAAACTGTGATCAACAAGATGCTTTGTCAGGGTCTCGCCTACTTGGCTTGATTCTTTCCAACCGCTTCTGTACCATTTGATGCATCGATCAATTTGTTCAATACGAAATTTGATATGCTCCTGCATCAAATGTCATATTGACCATCAATAGCAATATCCTTCCCAAAGATAAAAATCTAAAGGAGATTTGGGCAAATAGCCAAAACATGCTTCAAAATGGTGATGTTTGAGTTGAAGAGTGCTTAGCTCGCATTGAAAGCACATGCTGAATGTAGTGTAAATATGCCTTTCATCCCAAAGTTTAGGATGCTTGCTGCAATAACCATGAAGAAGATGCACCAATGTTTGATTTACCACTTGTTCCAATTCATCGGTTTGCAGATGAAAAGTCATGTTTTTAGTTTTGTGTCCATGAGTGCCCATAAACTTGGACCAAAGTTTCCAACAACGAAAAATCTCGATCGTAAATAATGGATTTAGGCAATCCAAAAATGTACCCAAACATTTTGAAAGAACATTTGTGCCATTTGCTCAACTGTAACTTGCTTCTTACAAGGCATCAAAATAACATTTTGCTAACCATCAACCACAACATAAAGATAATCATGATTTCTTTAGACATAGGTAGAACTCCTCACAAAGTCAATAGAAATACTTTTCCCAAGGACGAGAGAAGGAACTGGAAGTGAGTATACAAACCCAACTTTCGACAGGTTAGGTTTTCTTGTAGGCACATAACAAACATCCTAACATATCTTGATAATCTTTCATTCATTTTAGGCCAATAGTACCTTTGCAAATTAGCCAATCGCCTTGCCTACACAGTGTGACTGTAGTAAGAGAAGAATTTTATTATGTTGACTCTTTCACCCCGCGGAATACATAGCTTGCCAAGATGATACAAAACATTATCATACACATGGTAATCCAATCCCTCAACATGGTTAGAATGACAAAGTCTCATATACTTCTTTAAAATCAACATCTACAACATAGTTTCAACATAACTTCTATGCATGATAGGACTATGCTAAGAATAAATGAAGCACTAATATTGTAGCCTTGAAAGCATACTTCAATAATCCTTAATATAATGCCCTATACCTTTTTTATGACCAAGTGGAATTGTTGTAGAAAACCCATCCATCCAAAGTTCCTAGATTGTTGTAGCTTAGTTTCTGATTGTAAATATTACGTTGGTTGATGATTCAGGACAATGGTTTTTTCAACAAATAATGTTTCCATTTTTTCACGCTTTGAACCAATGCATACAACTTTATCGTAGTAGGATAGTTAATCACGACACCATTAAAAGTTTCAAATGAAAACAAATGGGATTACCATGTTGTAACAAGACTGCCCCATTGCATAATTGTTTGCATCAGTTAGGATTTCAAAGGTTGTCTCAAATTCATAAGTGCAAGAACTAGGGCTGAACCGATCTTCTCCTTCAAAGCATAGAAAGCTCCTTTGTTGCTTGCCTCCCATTGAAAAACTTGTTTGACACTTGTCACTCCATGTAATGGAGTTGCAATGGAAGAAAAGTTAGCAATAAACTTTTCCAATATTGGGCTACTCCAAAAAAACTTCTACCTTCAATATTGATTATTGGGTTTGGGCCATTCCAATATGACTTTGACCTTGAGGGATCACTTAATTTGCACTTCCACCAACAATATGTCTCAAGTAGACAGTGAAGTTTTTCCAAACTCACATTTGACATTCAAAACAAGTTTTCCTTTTCAAAACATTCAAAAACTTGCTTCACATGCTTAACATGTTCCTCACGAGATTTGCTAAAGATCGTAAATTTTCATCCAAGTAGACAATAACAATCATCAAGAAAGGCCTTAAGACATCATTCATAACTCTCATGAGTACTAGGTGCACTTGCAAAACCAAAAGGCATTACCAGTCATTCATACAAACCCTGCTTTGTTTTGAAAGCTATCTTCCATGTGTCTCCTTTGGCAACTCGACTGATGATATCTCGCCAAATCCAACTTAGTAAAATACTTATCATCTTTCAATTGATCAAGCAAATCATCAATTTAGGAAGATGATACAGTTTATTTTACCACATAATCTTGTTCAAGGCCCCAAATCAACAAACATATGCCACGTACCATTTTTTTCTTTGGCACTAACACAATTGAGATCCACATGGCGACGTGTTGGCATCACTGACCTTTGTCGAGAAACTCTTTGATTTGTTTTTTTATTTCAGCATTCTCCATGACTGACATTTACACATACCAATGTTTGGAAGAGGACACCCAAGAACTGAATTTCACAAGGATACCCCTTTTGGAGGTAATCCTTTGGTTCTTTAAACATTTCTTCATATTGATTAACAACTCATATAGATCAGATTTCAACTTTTGCATCACAACCTTGAAAACTTCATTTTCAATATCAACTTTGCTTAATCATCATTAAGAGAATAAAATTCTTTCTAGCATTGAATAATCTCTTCATTTGTCCCGGTGATTTACAAGTGACAAATTCATGTTCTTTGTATGGCTCTAACAATGTACTCAACTCCATTTTAAACAAGTGATACTTATTCATCGACTCCATGAAAAATGGCTTTTCCATCATATAAATATGGGCTTCCCAACATAATACCACATGTGATATCCAAAGGAATAACAAATTTTAATTTCTTAACGTTGTCTTTAGATATAAGGTTTGCTTTGAGATCTAGTATCAAATAGAGAATTATCTTGGTATGCTTTGAAACAACCCTTATGTGTGAAAAGTTATATCTCTTTTTTCTTGTCCAGTTACATTGAGATTATTGTTACTGGAAGAACTAGTACTTGCACAGAACCCTACCTTGATAACCCATGGCTGTAATATTTGTTTAATACCCGACCGAACTCAAATCATGTTGTATGGTTGCAACAGCCTTTGACTTCCCTTTGTTGCCAAACTTTTGGGTCTTCTTTTCATGATGAAGTTTCCAACAATGGTCTTCATCATGGTCATCTGAACAATGTTTCCACAAATTTTCTCCCTCTTCTTAACAACAACATTATTTTACCATTTCCTTTGAACTTCCTCTTCTTCCTTTGTATCCATGAATGAAATACTTCTTGTTACCCTCATGAGCTTCATTCGTTCCTATTGCTTCCAAATGAGTGGCCTAAACACAAACTTCATCTAGATTTGAAGGATTAAACATGAGTATTGTATGTCTCAATAACTAGAAGATCCAATGTATTTGAGTAAAGCTTTGAGAAGACAAAATTCTACTCCCAAAACCAAAGTCTTCTCGTAAATTCTTGAGTAAATCTTTTGCACATTTTGTCCTTTAGCTGTCTAAAATTTTTCCAAACCATAGTATCTTTGCCATATGCCACAATGGGTAAAATTGTTTTTAATTGCAACAATAAAATCATTCCAAGAGGTTAAAATTCCACCACAAGCCCATGTCCCTCTGAGTCTCTGGTTTCCCACCAAAATGAGTCACACTATCCAATCTTTAAAGAAGCAGTTGGATCTTAGTTTCATCATCTTGAATTTTTTGTATCTCTGGCTAATACACCTCAATCTGATGAATCCAATTATCTAATTTATCAGCATTAACTCTCCATTATACATTGGCAATTTAAATTTAATATCAATCTTTAACAAAGAAATTTGTGGAGGATTTTTAACATGTCCATTTGGAGAATTTGGAAGATGTCTTGAACTGGTAGGAAGAAGAAGAACATGGAGGGTGAGGGTGGTGGAGAAGCACCACACCCTCCATTTCCATTTGGAGTCTTATCACCACTGCTCTCTTGTCTTGAAGGGTTGGAGCCTTCACCTTGCAACCTTTTGTATTCTTTCTTCCATCAAGACTTTCATTATTTCTCTCATTTCCATGACAAACTTTATGAGATCTTCATCTTATATAGGAATATGTTCATGACTCTCTTCATCAGCCATACTTGCTGAATGCCTCCTTTAGTGCTTGAGGTGATTGATTTAATCTTTCTTCTTGAAGGATGAGAACTTGCCTCCACAATTTGACCTTCTCCTTGTGAGTTTCAACCTTGTGAGCATCGGAAAACAAAACACTTGCAAATAATCAAGTCTTCAAAAACCTAAGCTCTAATACCAACTTGATCTAAAAATGATAAAGACTTGTATTCTTGAAAATATTTTCAAGTTTTAATTCAAGTGTTCCTATGGAAATGGATCAATTTTGCAAACAAAACTTTTATAGAAATTACATATTCAATATGCATATAATCAACAACAAATAACAGTGAACAAAAAACACATAACACAACAAATGATAAAGGAGTTCACCCCTCTCTTAGGATACATCTCCTGGTCCATCTTCCAATGGATCTTTTGTATTATTTGCTCAAAGTGCTAAAATATGTTCTTTATAATGCTCAAAATGCCAATTAGATGGCTCCAATGGCTTTAGAACGTCCAAAAACCCCTAGCTGGGCTTTTTCGGCACCTCGGTTGGCCAAAAATTGAAGAAGATAGGCTTCCTCGAAGTTCCCCTTCAAACTTCTTGTCTCTAGATCGCCAAAATGCACCTCTGCCTCCTCAACCTAGCCCTGATGCGCATATTTGTGTTAAAACCTAGCACCGGGCGCAACCACAAAACGGTGCGAACTGTAGGACGGTTAGGGCGCACCTAGCCCCTAACCACCAAGACAGTGGGCATATGGGTCACCATGTCACCGCATGCATATACAAAAAGGGGCCAAGGTTTTTGAACATGTGGTAACGGTCGAAATGCTCAAACCGATGGTTACATGGCATATATATATGACCGAGGGGCAGGGCTAAGCCTCGACCCGGACCGTGCCCCCATTTCAAAACTATTGCAATTCAAATAAATTTTTTAACATATATATATTAAGAACCATAGGTGGGCGCGCTGGTTGGGCGGCCCTTCCCAAATCTCTTCCCCTTGCCCGGAGGTCGTAGGGTCGAGTCCTTCCGACTACATAATTTTTAAGCCACTGTCCAGGGGACACATGGTAGCCATTGATTGGGCCACGTGTCACCATTTGATTCGCCACAAACATGCCACGTGTCATACGCCAATTCATCCACATGACTGCCAACCAACACCTGCCATGTGTCGTATGGCCTTGCCACGTGTCCTATGGCCCTGCCACGTCAGCATTCGTACGAATTGTACAGTCAACACACATTTTTTTTGCCTGTTTGACGATTTGAACAGAATGTGATATGTCTCTCATCCGATGTCCGTTTGAACCCAAACAAGTTGCGTTGGGTTCGTGATGATGAGGCCTACGCACCCATTCGATTTGAAGCGATTCTGAGCACTTTGAATTTTGAGAAAAAATTGATCCCCTGGATCAATGTGACAAGAAGGTGTAAACTTAGATGTTCCATCAATGCAAATTTTATAGATGAGGTAGAGCTTGATGTTATTACTTTGGATATATGTTGTATTGTGTTGGGAATCCCATACTTATATGATATGAGAGAAATCTTTCATCGTCATGAGAACAAGTATCATTTTTTTTAAAATGGAGTTGAGTACATTGTTAGAGCACATAGAAAGAATTTGAATTTGTCGCTTGTAAATGTTGGACAAATGAAGATATTAGTCAATGCTAGTAAGAATTTTTTCCTCTTGATGATCAAACCCAAAGACAATGTTGAAAAAGAATCTTTCCAAGGTTGTGATGCAAAGTTGGAATCTGATTTATATGAGGTTGTTAACCAATATGATGAGATGTTTCAGG